>OY757907.1:83969632-84033676 GCA_963585895.1 Sepioteuthis lessoniana
AATAACTTCGGCATTTAATAACCTAACAAGTTTTAATATATCATAAAAACAACCAATCAGCACCACACACACACACACACACACACACATATATATATATATAGCATTTTACATTCATAAAATATTGTATAAAGTTGTTGGTAACCGTCGTCGAGAGTGACCAGAAGGCTCCCTTTTCCCAGAAGGCTCCCTTTTCAATAGCTACTACACCGAGGTGTAGGAGAAAGCGCTACTCCTTTCCTTAGATCGCTCCACTTTACCCTTGATACATACCTTATATTGCTGAGTGTTAAGCAAGGAGGTATCAAGTACCATTTTAAAGTCTTTGGTATGACGCGACCTGGGATTGAACCGAGCTCTCCCGGACCATTGGCGAACACTCGACCCACTAGGTCAATGAGCCGGTTAAATATTGTATAATGTATCATAAAAACGACCAATCAACACCACACACACACACACACACACACACACACACACACACACACACACACACACACACACATATATATATATATATATATATATCACACACACACACACACACATACATACATATATATATATATATATATATATATATATATATATATATGTGTGTGTGTGTGTGTATATGTGTGTGTGCGTGCTTGTGCGTGTCGGTGTTTGCATGTTTATGTAAAAAGAAAGAGACAAATCAGCCTTTGAACAAAAGCATTCAAAACAGCAGGCACTTGCTAAGAACTTCTTGAAGCAGAGAAATATTTCTTAGTCGATTTAGTGATTTTGATCATAGTTAATCAAAACTATTTTGAGTGTATCCCTGAGGGGAAAATGAATCTGATAAAAGTCTTAAATCTTAAAAAAAAAGAGTCTGTTAGAAAGTAAGGCAATTCCTATTTGTTTACTAATAGGTGCCTGTAAGGATTCCCTGGAGATGGCAAAGTTGATCCTGGTCAAGTAACTTTACACCATCTCTGGCTACTCGTTTTTGTTTCTCATCTATCCTCAAACACGCGAACGTCATTGAAACAATTAAGGTTTCACAAAATGATTCCTGTTTCAGTGCTTTGTTGTATGGTTTAAAAGAAAAAAAAATTGTACCAAAATGTGGGCAGAACGTAAAAATACCACGTAATTTGATGCTTCCACGACTAAAATTCAACTAAGGTTTGAAAGAGAGTGCTCATATATCTGTTTATTGAAAATTTGATTAGCGTCCGTGTAAGTAAAAGTTATTAAACTAAGTATGAATTCTTATTTATCTAAGAAAAATAAGGTTCTTGTTTATTGTGGCAAAGTACGATTCTTAGGTAGGGTTAATTACGTTCCCTTATTTTTTAAAGACAAAATAGAGCCCTTGTTTGGTTTGGCAACGTACGGATAGCGTCAAGTACGGTTCTTATTTCTTAAAAACAAAGCACAGTTTTTGTTTGGTGTTACATAATATAATTATTGTTTGATAAGACAAAATACTGCTCTTGTTCGGTATGATTAAGTCTTGTTTCTCTTTGGTATAACAAAGTACAGGCCATGAAATCGTCCACGACAAGTTGGGATATCATCTCGCTGTATAATAAAGCAATTGACAGAAGAACAATTGACTTGATGCCACGTTCTCCAATGAGCGTATTTATGTACACGTTCCCCAGTGAAACTAACGCATCAATCTTGATGGCGACTATGTGGAAAGGCGACATAGCAGCGCAGGTAAAATATGTTCAATGTTTTATTTGCATTGTAAAAAAACATGCCGAACAAGTAGATGTTGATACTTTACTTTTTAAACATCTCTCTACATACACAAATATATATAAATTGAATACACAACCATGTATACATAGACGAACACACACACACACACACACACACACACACACACACACACACACATATATATATATATATATATATATATATATATGAAATAAAAAAATTGCACTTTGCGGAAGTGCTCATCCCCTTAAGAGAACTATATCAATTTAAGTGAAAAACACCCACCGAAAGAGGCAGCAAAGGCATGAATATATAGAATGCATATGATCACTATCATCTCTCAAGCTAGGTCTTAGGTAAAGACGCCGTGAAGGATTGTAAGAAACTAAAAATAAAGTTGAAAATTAAACAATAATAATAATAATAGAATAAGACGCGCAAACTACTATGGGATTTTGAGAAACTAGCGAATCACTTAAACCTGGTTGCCCAGTCAGCTGGGGCTGTAGAATACACTGACTGCACCTCTGCAGAGGGGTAAGACCCCCCCCTAACGAGTGTCCTGAATATGGACAATTTGGGGAATGCGGAGTACCCCTTCATTGCCATCGCTCCCAGGTCCACTCTGGCCCGGAGTGGTAGCACCTGATAGGGCCCTATCAATGGGTTAAATAGAACTAACGGCATACTTATGCTAAAATGAATTGAGTAAACTGAATAACTTGAAATAGAAACGTTTTTGACAATTAAACCGTAGTTACACTTAAACTGAGTGCTTATGTTTATCTGAATTATATGAAATAGAACTGTTTTTCGACATTTAAACTGCATTTACACTTAACTGAATTATTACATATAACTACTTGAATAGTTTGAAATGGAAATGTTTTTGACAATTAAACTGTGTACTTATGCTAAACTGAACTGTTTTCAATAGAACAGATTATTTACATAAAAATGGATTTGGCGTTAAATAACCTACAAAGGTTGATATGCCATAAAACCAAACAAACCAACTATTAAACCCGGCCAGACGACCAGACCTAGTAATTATCAGCAAGAAAAGGAGTACTTGCCGATTAGTGGACTTTGCTGTCTCTGCTGACCACAGAATAAAATTGAAAGAAAGCTAAAAGAAATATAAGTACCTCGAACTTGCGAGGGAATTGAAAAATGTGTGGAAAATGTGTGGAACATGAAGGTAAATGTAATTGGCGCTCTTGGTACAGTCACCAAAGGATTTGTTAACGGATTGGAGGAATTGGAAATAAGAGGTCGAGTGGAAACCATCCAAACTACAGCTTTATTAAGATCGACCAGATTACTGAGGAAAGTCCTAGAGACTTGAGAAGACCTGCTGTCACTTACAACTGAAAAAACTAGAAAAGGAGTAACATTATAATCAACCGATAATCTGTCCTGAAGCATGAGACGTATAAAATTCTCAGGGATTTTTCTAAACAGATACATCACCTACTCCCGGCCAGAAGACTAGACCTAGTGATAATTAACAAAAAATAAATAAATAAAAAATGACAACTTGCCGTATTGTGCGCTGTGCTGTCCCAGCATACCACAAAGTGAAAATCAAAGAAACTGAAAAGAGAAACAAGTACTAAGACCTTGCTCGAGAATTTAAAAAATCTGTGGAACATGAAAGTAAAGGTGATAATAATTGTAGTCAGTGCACTTGAAACGGCCCCAAAAGTCTTGGGAAAGAGACTGGTAGAACTGGAAATCAGAAGAATCAAGACCATCGAAACTACAGTTTATTGAGATCGGCCAGAATACTGAGAAGAGTCCTGGTGACGAGTGGAGACTTGCAGTCACTCAGACTCCAGTGAAAGACTATCAGGCAATGCTGGTGGGAAAAACTAGAAAGTAGTTGAATAATTATAATCAAAGTAGTGGGTCCTCAGTCAATATATCACTTATTCTGTCGAGACAACGCGTTGCTTGGTGGAATTGTGGAAGGAGGCAAAGACGAAAAGAAAGATGTCGGCGATCAACTGTCAACGGAAATGGAGGAGGAGACTGTTACGATTCCGACGTTTTTACATATTTATAAATTTATTGTACCAATTTATCCTTAAAAAAAACTTCTCAAGAGCACGTGTTCCAGGAATTATTGTGAGTCGTAAAATTTTCCGGATTTTTTGTCTCTGTCAAAATATGAAAACTACTACTACTACTACTACTACTACTACTACTACTACTACTACAACAAAAATATTAACAAAATTTTTAAAAAGTAAAAAATTAAAATTAGATTTATTCCTCATATTTTAGTAATTTTCTTTCTTTCTTTCTTTCTTTCTTTTTCGTCAGTTTACTTGAACCCTTGATAATTCTTTCTCATTATTGCTTTGTTATATATATATATATATATATATATATATATATATATATATATATATATATACATATATATATATATATATATATATATATATAAATTGTCAGTATCGTTTGTCTAAAATTCGAAATAATATTTTTTCTTTAACTTTTCTTTCTTTTTATTTACTCTTTCACATTTTCTCTCTACCCAGATTATATCTCAGTATTTTTTCTTCGTTATTTTCATCTTTTATTCATCATTAGAAAACATTTTTCTTTCTCGTATTTTATCAAAAATATTATATTGTTGCTTTCCCTTTCAATTTTTCTATTTTATCAACTGTCAATTCAATTCAGTGCTCCTTCTTCTATTTCTGGGCGTCTTCATTTTTTTTTTTTTTTTTTTTTTGTTCATGTGTATTTACATCATTTTCTTCTCATATTTGTTTGCTTGTTTCTTTCTTTCTTTCTTTTGTATTTTATTCAATCTCTTGTTTCATCTTTTTTTTTTTTTCACTTTTTTTATATCATTTTATCCTGATCTTTCTTTCTTTCTTTCTTTCTTTTATACTAATTTATCTTTTGTTTCATCTTTCTTTTCATATTTTCGCACATCATTCTGTCTAGATCTTTCTTTCTTTCTTTCAATTTTATCTCTTGTTTCATCTTTCTTTCTTTTCATGTTTTCGCACATCATTCTATCTAGATCTTTCTTTCTTTCTTTCTTTCTTTCTTTCTTTCTTTCAATTTTATCTCTTGTTTCATCATTCTTTCTTTTCATGTTTTCGTACATCATTCTCTCTAGATCTTTCTTTCTTTCTTTCTTTCTTTCTTTCTTTCTTTCTTTCTTTCTTTCTTTCTTTCTCCCATCCTATTCTTGTTTCACTCCCGACAAACTTTCTCCTCTTTTGTTATCTTCGTTAAATCTGTGATGAATGTTCTTTGCTTGCAAACTACACAGATTTTGGCACATCAATTGCACTTGGTGGACGAAAGATGACGGCAAGAAAAAAATAGATAAGCAAATGATAAAAGCAATTTCATAGGAAGTTACTTTTTTTTTCTTTCTCGAAAGAAATCCACCCACCAAACAACCGTATTGTCTTTTGTGTTACGTTTTTGGCTTCGTGCGGCGTGACTTTCTTTTTCTAAAGTATATGATTCAATTAAATACCGCTCACATCACTCTCCCCCCTTCTCTCTCTCTCTCAATTTCTCTCTCTCTCTCTCTCTCTCTCTCTCTCTCTCTCTCTTGGTTGCCGTCATCATCGCCGAGAAAATACGAAATAGCACAGACTCCAATAAGTAGCGACAAAAATGGAGAATCCTGGTAGGGGGTGCAAAACAAAGTAAATGGGTGACAAGCAAAGAAAAATCAGAAAATGATGTGGGAAAATAGGGGAGCCTTGCTTTGAGCAATGTTCATGTCCTGTAGACCAATACCCTGGAATAGTAAGTTCGATCCTCATTGGGTAATCTTTTTCTGTTGCCTCGAGTCAGATTTAGGTAATCTAAGTCATTAGCTGTTTCATTGCAATGGAGTCTTGCGGTTGAAACAATTCTCTCTGGTTCCAAAAATCACGTTAAAGCCAATATTTTACATGCCGATAGCTGATGTTAGGAATCATTGAGGTTGGTTTGCCCAATTTGGAAGATTGGTCCATCACAGTATTCTTCATCCGCAGTTTTTTTTTTCATCTGATTTTTCAAAAATATAAATGTTAGGAAAAAAAGAGAAGAGTGGAAACTATAAAGAGGGAAAAGAAAGAAAGAAAGAAAGAAATGAGTGGAAAGAAAGAAATGAGTGGAAAGAAAGAAAGAAAGAAAGAAAGAAATGAGCGGAATAAAAGAAAGAAAGAAAGAAGCGGAAAGAAAGAAAGAAAGAAAAAAAGAAAGACAGAAAGAAAGAAAGAAAGAAAGAAAGAAAGAAAGAAAGAAATGAGCGGAATAAAAGAAAGAAAGAAAGAAGCGGAAAGAAAGAAATGAGTGGAAAGAACGAAAGAAAGAAAGAAAAAAAGAAAGAAAGAAAGAAAGAAATGAGAGGAACAAAGGAAAGAAAGCGACGAACGAATGAACCAAAGAAAGAAAGAAACGGGGAAATAAAAGGAAAGAAGAGAACAAAGGAAAGAAAAAAATGACAGACAATGAATGAAAGAGGAGAAAAACGAAACTGAGAAAGAACTAAAGAAAATGAGAGAAGAAAATGAAATAAATAGATAAATAGATGAATGTAAAATAAAATTGATGAACAGAAAGAAATAATAGGAAGAGTAAACACAATTTACCTGGATGTAATATTATTTAGACGTTTTATTACTCTGAAGGGACCTGCATTCTACTGATAAAATACCAATTAAGATATGTGCTTGTAATCTTCTGTCAATTCTATGAAAGAAAGTAGATTAATATTAGTTGACTATTAAATATGAAAATAAGATATAAGCTCACGTGACTAGAGATTCTTCTTTTTTTAACGAGGTTTTCATAGAAAAACATACACGAGAATGTGATTGTAATAAATAAGAATGTCGAAATGGGAATAAATATACTCGAAAATACCGAACTTGCTTTGTGGAAAATATTGGTAGCAAGTTTGGCTGGTTGGTTGGTTGGGTGGTGTTTTCGGGCATATCAACCCATGTTTAATACCAAATCCAATATATATATATATAAATATACGTGGTGCATTCAATAAGTTTCCAGACTTTTGTTTATACAGGCATTTAAAATTGTCGTAGACAGTATGCTATTGCTATACATCTTATGAGATGACTGACTAATTTTTATGATTTCACGTTCAAATGAACAGCTACAGCAGCAACTGGAATACACCCTACTTTAGCCTGATTGTAACAGCTGGTGAATTTCAAAAATGCAATCTGGACATGAGAACACTTTAGAAGAACGAAATGCAATAAAATTGTGTTTTAAACTTGGAAAAAGTGCCACAGAAACGTATGAAATGCTTCAGACTGCTTTTCGACCATCTTGCATGAATCGAGCATTAGTTTTTGAGTGGCATGAGAGATTCAAGGAAGGCAGGGAGTTTGTGATGGATGATAAGAGGTGTGGGAGGAGTAAGGAAGTCAATACACCAGAGTTGATTGGCCAAAGGGTTAGGGTTAGGGTTACTATGTTGAGGTTTTAAGGGAGTTCAGGAAGAGATTCCGTCGGAAGAGGCCAGCACTCTTCAAATCGGGTCTGTGGCATTTCCACCAGGACAATGCACCAGTCCACAACTCCATCCTTGTCACAGACTATTTGACCAAGATGGGCATCAAGACAGTTCCTCAGCCTCCTTATAGTCCAGACCTTGCTCCCTGTGACTTTTGGTTATTCCCTAAGCTCAGAGGCTGTCGTTATGAGACAATTGAGGAGATGAAAGAGGCTGTGACGAAGGTCATTGACACGCTCACACTGGCGGACTTCCATGGGGCCTTCCAGAAGTTGTTGGAACGGTATAACAAGTGCATTGCAGCTGGAGAAGATTACTTCGAAGTGGACTAGAGTTTCATGTGTGTACTATCAATAAAAGTGCCCATACGAAAAAAATCAGGAAACTTATTTAATGATCGTCGTATATATATATATATATATATATATATATATATATATATGATTTGTAAGTGAATATTTTGTAGGCAACTTAAATTTTAGATGAGTTATAAATCATTTTTTTACACTGAGAATTTAAAGTATTGATATACAGTCATTGGCCTAATGAGCAGAGTGTTCGCCATGGTCCGGTAGACTGGGGTTCAATCCCAGGTCGAGTCATACCAAAGACTCAAAAAATGGTACTTGATACCTACTTGCTTACCTCTCAGCATTATAAGGTAAAGATCAAGGGTAAGGTGGAGCGATCCAGGGAATGGAGTAGCGCTTTTCCCTACACCTCTGTGTAGTAGCTATTGGATAGGGAGCCTTCGGCTCAACCTCGACTATGGTCTTCAACTTTACTTTTTTCTTACCTGTATAATTCTACTTGATATCAATAATTTGTTTGAACCCAATTCAATGGTTTCAAGTATTACTATCTAATACTAATAATTCTATTTAATACTAATCATTTGTTTGAACACAGTTGAATGGTTTCAAGTATTCCTATCAAACACTAATAATTTTATCTAATATTAAACATTTGTATTGCATTAGTAATTCTTTTTATCAAATATTCCTATTTAATACAAAATATTTTCACACTGCTGTATGGTTTCCAATAACTAAAAATAATAATCCTTAGAAAATGATTGAACAGTTCTATTTGATCCACAGATGGGACCCTAAAGAATACTCCCACTCAGAGTCAGAGTGTACCAGAGAATTATAGTAATGAAGAGGTACTTTACGTCCCCCAAACTCCAAAATTAGAGCCTCGTTATCAGATACAGTTTAGTGTCATACCCAGGAACTCAAAGTCTTGTCTTTCTTAACGCAATTGTCTCTCAGCCATTGCCTTCCGGAACCTTAAAGTTAAAAAGGGTTGGGAGTTTGTTCGCCATAAGAGCAATTTGCAGAATACAGTCGAGACAATCATATAAGTGCTAGAGATTGACATGACCAGCTGATTGATCAGTTTGGCCTCATCGACTGTTCGCCGAGCTCAGTAAGAGCCATAGTGGTGTGTTGCAGATCACGTCCCCGTTTTTGCAGCCGAGTGATGATTGCTCGGCCACCAGGTTCCCGTCCTCAAACATTACGGGTCACCACCCTTGTCAAAATGTAATCTCTGCTAAGGTTCAGTTCGCGTATTCTGCCAACGGGACAAGGTGGCAAGTTGGTGTCTCAGGCAATGGTTTGGTTTCACATACTAAATTTCATTCGTCTTATTGGCAGAGCGCAGTGTATGTCAAAACTATACTCTGCAGAGGAGTAAAACCTCCAACACACACAGACATACAAAAGGAAATAGTCCCGGATATGACGCTCAACTGAGACTGGTAATCAGTTTTGGAGCTCAGGGGAGTTTGGAGTCATCCCTTTATTACTATTATTTCCAGAATCACTCGGATTGATAGTACCTGTTTGGGTCCCATCCATGGGTCAAATAGATCTGCTTTTAAATTGTTTGTAGCAAATTATATCTAAGTGGAAATTATTTTTGTTTAGAATAGTTACTCAAATCTATAATTACTTATGAAGGACTGTTGTTATTAAAGACTTGGAAATATATAATCATTCAAAGTTCTTATATCCATGTAATTGTGCATAAATGATTACCATTCGACTGGAATACTTCGAACCAGATAACTGCGTAGAAAAAGATTATAATTATTAAATAGGAAGTTACTTGAAACCATATATTTGCGTACAAAATATTAGTAATAGAAATGTTTGACACCATATAACTGTGTGAAAACAAATGATTATAATTATTAAATAGGAAATTACTCGAAACCATGTAATTGTGAAAAAATTATTAGTATTGATAAGAATACTTAAAACTAAATTGCTGAGGGCAAAAAAAAAAAAAAAAGATTATAACTATTGAGTTGGAATAAGTAAAAATAAAGTCGGCGACCGTAGTCAAGGGTGACTGAAGTCTCCCTTTTCGATAGCTACTACACCAAGATGTAAGGGAAGGCGCTACTCTTTTAGTTACTTGCAATCATGTATGTAAACAAATGTTTAATATCATTAATAGTAATTTACGAAGCTCTTTGCTTCGATGTGGCACAAGGCCGAATGAATGGGGCGCCCAATGAGACTCGAACTCACTCGTGTAGGTTTGCTAGTCTGGCTTGCTTACCGTTACACAACCAAAGGTGCCCTTTGTTTAATATCATTAAATAAGAATTGCGTATCGATTACTCGAAATCTAATCTGTCTGATTAAATAAAACGGAATTTCTTCCTAACTGTGGCCGTATTAGTACTACTGTATGGATGCACTTCCTGGAAGTTAACGAAATGCATGGAGGAAAAGCAACATGGAAACTACAAAAGAATGCTACGTGTTTTTTTAAACAAATCCTAGAAGCAACACTCTACAAAACACCAGCTGTACAGCCACTTACCTCCCATCTCATAAACCATCTAAGTCAGACAAACAAGACATGCTGGAAACTGCTGGTTAAGTAAGGATGAACTCATAAGCGAAGTTCTCCTCAGGACTTTTACATATTGACGCTTAGTGTTGGCCGACCAGCAAGGAGTTACAAAGATCAGCTCTGTGCGGACACTGAATGCAGTCAAGTGGACTTACCGGAACGATATATGATATGGACAACTTGATGATGATGATGATATAATTATCAATAAATTACTGGTATTTAGAATAGTTACTTGAAGCTATGATTGTTTATTAATGAGTGCAATCATCACTTACTTGAAACCATATTATTGCTGGGAAATTATTGGAGTTAGATAGGAATACTTGAAACCATATCATCATCATCATCATGTCGGGCTATCAGCATGGATATCTCTGAATTTCTCTCACCATCCCTCCCTACCGTCCATTGCTTCCGGTAGGTCTTCAGGGCTACATCCCATATCGGCACAGAGCTGCTGTATGTAGGTTCGAGCTGGTTGTCCTGCCTTTGCTCGTCCATGTGAAGGGGTCCACAAGAGATCTTTACTTATGAGCTCGTCCCTACTTCTCCAGCAGTGTCCCGCATAAACCATAAAACTATGTGCAAATTATCTGTATTAATAGTTACTTATTACTATAATTGTTTATGAATGATTACTATTGCCCTGTTGGGTAGAGTGTTCGCCAATGGGCCAGAAGACCTGTGTTCAATCCTAGATTGCATCATACCAGAGTCTTTAAAAATGTTACTTGATGCCTCCTTGCTTAACACTCTGCAACATAATGTACATATCAAGGGTAAAGTGGAGCAATCCAGGGAAAGGAGTAACGCCCTCTCCTACACCTTGGTGTAGTAGCTATTGAAAAGGGAGCCTTCTGGTCAACCTCGACTACGGTCGCCAACTTTACTTTTTACTTACTATCATCACTTACATGAAATCGTGTAATTTCTCCGGCACCAAATAATGCAATTTTTACGCAATAAAATCAATCAACCAACTAACCAACCTATCAAAATTTTATACCAATTAAATAGACCTACAATACTTAGAAAGGATATGGGTATTACCAAGCAACTCCTGGATTCGTTTCTCATTGGGTGCTCCATTCATACGGTCTTGTGCCTCATCTAAGCAAAAAGCTTAGCAAATTACTACTACTCAGCAAATCCTCTTGATCACTGAAATATCATAAAGGACAAAATATTATTTCCTGATGGCATAGCTTGTCTAGTATGGCATCCTGATGAGATCTTTTGGTTATGAACCTAAAGTAACTTAAACTCTTTTAGGAGTCCAGTATTAATCTAGAACGCTTTTCTTTTTGTTTCCATTAATTCATTTATTTATTTTTATGGGTGTGATTTCACTAAGTCTTGTGCTGTGTTCATGATCAGCAAGCAATATTGTTTGCGGATCATCAGAAGAGCCACGGTGACTTGCTCAGTCAAGAAGCTTTGGTATGTTCTATTCTGAAGTGATTATTTCGCAAAGAATTTTAGTTTTGTAAATAACATGATGAATGTTTTATATCTGTTTTTCATCTTTTGTAGGAAATGAACTTTATGTGCGAAGAATGGACGACGAACATTTTTTAGCTCAAATTATTTTTGAACACACACACACACACACACACACACACACACACACACACACACACACACACACACACACACACACACTAAGACTGCATGATGCAAGCAGCCAAAAACATACAATTATAAATGCATCCTCGAGATACAAGCACAACATAACATTATATTCACAAGAAAAATACATGAGTTCACTCACTGAAAAACTACGTATTGGAAGAGAGAGAGAGAGAGAGAGAGGGAGAGAGAGAGAGAGAGAGAGAGAGAGAGAGATCTTTTCAGATTGTGCTAAATGTGTGTATCGGTAAATTAACTGACGTGAAAATGCCAAATTATTTAAAACATGAGAATGAAGCAGAATGATGCTGAGGAGAAAATAGCGACAACACCTGCAAACAAATTGGGTGAGAAGGAACAGGGGAAAAAAATGGCAAGGATTAGGGGGGATGAACGAAAGCTGCTAAGAACGACGATTGATATCTCCATTATTTATAGTATAAGTGATCTTATATAGAACAGTAAAGACAGCATGAAATAGCTGAAAGTTTTCGCTTTTTCTTTAAAAAGTTTTGTGCGAACAAGTCTCTATCAATATCACCTCAAAATGGAAACACTAAATTCAAACATCAAAAATTAAGAATAATGGCTTGATTTTTCGATCGTATTCCGTCTGATTATCGTAATTATTCGGGCATAATACGCGCCTTTTTTTTTTTCAGATGTTTAATCGTAAAAGATCCATGAACCCCCTTATCTTCCGAGCTACAGCCTAAATAGTACAACTACTGTTCTTCGACAAGAAGCTTTCGCATTAGATAATGCACGAAGGTTGGTATGCCCTTCAACAAACAAACCAATTCAAGCTTAATGGATAGGAGTGTGTATTTGCAGTAAAATTAAACATTACCTTTTTTCGGCCATGTGCATCGCCATATTCAGCTCAGTATGACCGAAAGAAAGTTATATCTATGGTCCGAACTAACTTAACCACTCTGTTTTGTGTAACAAACACCTTTTTGTAAAAGATGTGTATGGATATATTCTTTCTATATTAAGTTCAAGGGTTTTGTGAATTGAATTACCTTGACCAGAAAATCCGGCGAACACTTATGCACGACATACGGAACATTTGACGCGCAATTACGATGAATAGTTAATTTGGTGTCACTTTCGTGGGATATAGACTATTGGCTCTGTTGTAGAATCTCGGCTCGGCGATCTGTAGTCACTGGTTCGATCTTCAGTAGTGGAGATCATGGTATACACTGCAGATGAGACCTAATCAGGTCGAAACACCTGCCCAGTGTTCCGTATGTCGTACTTAAGTATTCGCTGGATTTTCTCGTTATGGTAATTCAAATCACAACTCCTCTGCTTAAGAAAGAAAATGTTTGTCTTTAATTGGAATCATTTTTGAGATGAGGTTTCTTAATTTGAGAATTAATTTTTTTTTAATTTATTTATTGCGGACTTTTTTCCTCATCTTGTATTTTTTTGTGTGTTATTTCTTCTTTCACTACGTTTCGGCCAAATTTCACCTCTGGCCTTCTTCAGGTGATTTTACCGCGACCTCGGATAGGTATGCTGAGTCTTGTAACCGTATCCCCAGTAATTACTGCCTTCCATAGTTGTTGTCCATCGCACCACGTTTATAACTCAAAAACTACTAAGATGAGGAAAAAAGTCTGCAATAAATAAATAAAAAAAATTAAAAATAAATTAAAAAAAATAAATTCTCAAAGAAAATGTTGTTCAAGGATTTTGTTTTATATATATAAGACAAAGAATGCTAATTAATATTACATCCCAATCTTACACTCACACGAATCAAGTGGAAGTTTGAAAAGATTTGATAAACAAGTGGGGTTAAAGGTGACAGATTGAAACAAGTAATGAGAAAGTTTACATTTTAAATTTAAGCAGTTAGATATCTAGTGTATTAGAGATCGAATGTGTGTTATGGATTTAATGTTTTAGAAGCCCCTAAAAAGGGGTTTCAATATTTTCCTTTACAAGATGCAAGAAGTCCTTTCCTCCCTATAAACGACAGTTCGGAAACTCACGAAGATGGCTGACCTGAATAATTAACGCATTAATAAGCGTGGAAGCCAAACATTGAATGCATGTTTGCCCATTTCTTTTATCAGTGGGATCAAGTGTCAACGTTCGTTTCTATAACTTCGTTTCTTTGACAAATTTTCGAAACTGCCAATAACTTTTTTCATGATTTTCTCGATAAACTTTATGACTTTGTCAAATATCTCGTACATTTTGAGACCGTCTTGTATCCAGCTTGGCGGGACCATAACATATGCCTTTTTCTTGTCAATTCACGCCATAGTTACATTTTTCGTCTTGTTTGCTTTCTTTGCAGGTGTGCTGATCAAGGAATAGTAGATCTCCTGTTCCTCTTGTTCCTACGTGGCATTCTGTCAAATATTTGGGGTTTGTATCATGAAAAAATGTTGGAAACCTCTGTTTAGACTATATTATGACAATGTTAGTTCTTTTGGCGTAGTGGTTAATGTGCTGGACTGCGGCATCATAGTAAGCGAGCTCGAACTCCAGCTGCGCTATTACGTTCACTTTCGGACTAATATCCTTGAGGAAAGGCATGAACCCCTTTATCTCCTTGTTATGAGTTAAATAGTAAAACTACTGTTCTCCTATGTTAATTTGGGGATTAAATAACCCACGGAGGTTGATATGCCATTAAAAAAAGAAACCAAACCAAAGACAAGTTGAACTTAGGGAATATCTTAGCGTTTGTTGAAGCAGGCCTATTTTGACACAAAGTCACTTTCATTTCTCGAGTATTGAAGAACAAGCACTAAGCTAAATCTCCGTAGCTACAAATGCGATCACTCCTATGACTCAAAAAAAAAAAAAAAAGAAAAAAGAAAAAAGAAAAAATTCTTGCCTCTCTGAGTTTGGAAGCAATCAGCCAACCGAACAGAATTGAAGAATTTTTTTTAATGAAATCTAATATCCCATTTTTTTATATCCCGAGGTCTTAGCATTCGTTTTAAACAAAAACATCGACCCGCAAGTAAGTCATTTTTTAAAATACGAAAACAATATGTATATGTGTATGTATTTGTGTGTTATAAATAAATGAATCTTATTCCTCCCATAAAACATATGTAAACTGTAGGAATACTTCGTTTGGAGCCCCACATCGACAATTCATCGTTTCTCTAACCACCCACCCATAATCGCAAACATGCATTCACATGTATATAAAAAAGACTACAGTTTCCTCACACACACACACACACACACACTCACACACATACAATCATATACACTCATGCGTACGTGATCCTTATGCCGGAATAATAATAATAATAATAATAATAAGACCACTGAGTGAAAATCAAGAAAACGAAAGGAGAGACAAGTACTTAGATCTTTCCAGAGAACTAAAAAAACTATGGAACATGAAGGTGATGGTGATACCAATTGTCATTGACGCCTTTGGAACGATCCCAAAAGGCTTGGTAAAAAAGGCTTGATGAGTTGGAAAGCGGATGACGAGCCGTGAACATCCAAACTACAACATTGCTGAGAGAATACTGAGAAGAGTTCTGGACACTCAAGGGGACTTGTTGTCACTCAATCTCTGTGAAGGATCATTAGCTAACGTTGGTATGAAAAACTCGCAAAGAGTAATAATAAGTAAAATTTGACCACATTACCAAATGGCTCCTTGGTCTTGTGGGTAGAGTGTTCGCCAATGGTCCGGGAGACATGGGTTCAATCCCAGGTTGTGTCATGCCAAAGACTTTAAAAGTTGTACTTGATGCTTCCTTGCTTAACACTCAACAATATAAGGTATGTATCAAGGGTAAAGTGGAGCAATCCAAGTAAAAGAGTAGCGCCCTCCCCTAAACCTCAGTGTAGTAGCTATTGAAAAGGGAGCTTTCTGGTCGCCTTCGACTACGGTCACCAACTTTTTTACGTCCATAAACCAGAAACCGTTCTAGAGAATATGATGCATACATTTTTCTGGAATATTGTTTGTTTTGTTGTTTAATAGCATATATACCTTCTTGGGTTATTTAATGCCAAATCTATTTTTCTAGAAGAACAGTAGTGGTACTATTTAACCTAAAGCGGGGAGGATAAGGTGGTTCATATCTTTCCCAAGGAAAGTGAATATAATAGCGCGACTGGAGTTCGAACTCGCTTACTACGATTTCGCAGTCCAACAGTTTTAATCATTACACCACGAAGGCAACCTCTAGAACTTTGAGAGACGAGCAAATCAATTAATCCCGACTAGAAGACCAGACCTAGTGTTAACAAAAAAATAAAAAAAAAAAAAGAAGAAGAAAAGGAAGAAAACAAAGAAAACTTGTCATCTAGTGGATTTTGTCGTTCCAGTGGACCACAGGGTAAAAATAAATAAAACACTTCGACCTTGTCAGAAAACTAAAAAAAAAAAAAAGCTGTGGAAAGTGATAATGACAGTGATACCAATTGTAATAAGTACACTTGGAACGGCATTAATACGCTTGGTAAAAAGACTGAAAGAATTGGAAATCAGAGGAAGAATCGAGACCATCTAGACTACAGCGCTGTTGAGGTCGGCTAGAATACTGAGAAGAGTTCTGGAGACCTGAGGTGACTTGCTGCTACTCAGACTCCAGTGAAAGTCCACCAGCTAATACTTGAGTGAAAAACTCACAAGAAAGTAAATAATGACAATTCTGTGATACAAATAGATCACTCAACGCCGGCCAGAAGATTAGTAAACACTTTTCTAGATCACAGAATAAAAACAAATGAAAACGAGAACCCCCACCTGAAAAAAATATATACTTGGACCTTTTGACAGTGATAACAATTAGAGTTGGAGTGTTCGGTACAATCCCAAAGAACCGGGAAATGAAACCCGATGAACAGGAGATCTGAGGAAAAGTTGAAAATGTTCTGAGCACAACACTGTTGAGATCGGCTAGAATGCCAAGCAAAATCCTGTAGAGCGGAAGAGACTTACTAGCAGGAAAAACCGCTAACGAAACAACAGGAATAACAAAAGTCCTTTGTGGGTAGGAACGGTGACTGACTCGGAATTGTGCAAGAAATTAAAATTTGACTCTGCTGATAAATGGTATATACACAAACTAGAATCTGTTCGAAGAAATGAGACGTATAAAATTTTCTGTGACTTTAAGGTGCAAACACAACATCCAATCCAAGTCAATAATAAGAAAAGAATTTTCATCTCGACGATTTTGCTGTTCCAGCAGACCAGAGAGCTAGAATAAATAAAAGCGAAAAGCAGGAAGATATCTGGAACTTGCCTGAGTGCTTAAAAAGCTGTATAAAATGAAGGTGGCTGTGTTAGCAGTTATCAATTACGAGTTACTTGGTACCCTTGGAATGGTCTGCAAAAACATGGAAAAGAGTCAGAGAAAATAAAAATCAGAGGAAGAATGGAGATTATCCAGGCCACAGTGATATTGAAATCAGATAGAATACTAAGAAGAGTCTCGAAGAGTTAAGGAGACTCCGTGTCACTTAGACTTCAATTAAAACCGGCGTGAAAAACTCTCAAGAAGTAAAACGATAGCAGCAATTTCTTTCCGAATGTCTTTAATTAGTATTATTAATTTTTTTTTTCAACTGGTGTCTCCTTTTAAATTGTTTCCACCAGATTATAGAACAGTAAATAAAATTGAATATAATTAAGTACATCAACTTACCAGGTGAAAGTGTATTATCCCTGGGTCAGATAATAAAATTCATATCTGGGGAGAAAAAAGTGGCATATGGTCGGTTTTAAAAGAAATAAATGTCACATGATATCCTGGATATCCTTTAAGCATAGATAGCGGAATAAAAATAATCAATTCTAATGAATTGAAAGGTTTTTAATTTAAAATTACAAGAAGTTTACCAGTTACACTAGACTCTTGCTGTCACTTAGACTCCAGAGAAAGACCAACAGTTAACGACAGTGGAAATTCAGACTATATCAAAAGGAAAAGTTTCAGAGGCGCCTGGAGTAATAAAAAATATTGGAATTAGTGTACTCTATGAAAAGGGAAATTTTGGGGAAAATGTCGTTCTGTTCCTTTTTTTTTTTTTTAATTTTTTTTTATAAAAATGAATAAAACGTTATTTTTTTCAGTTTAGAGAGCGTACTGTCTGGATCGTATTATTTAAACATGACAATGATAATCTGAATAACTGTATGTTTTATGACACTACATCAGCTCATAATTTCGTATTAGTAAATTTTGTTAATAATATTAAAGGGAAGTCTCCGTAGTATAGTGGCTAGTGTGCTGGCTAAGCGAGTTTGAGTTCCAATCGAGTCATTGCTTTCACTTTTGAACTAATACCCTTGGGAAAAGTATGAACCCTTTTATTCCCCCCCTACTATGGCTTAAATAGTCCTCCGACTATTCTTATACGAAGATGACTTCGGCATTAAATAACCCACGAAGGTTGATATGCCATTAGATAAATAAAGTAAATAAACAAAACCGAATGATATCAATGATGAATAATTATTTATCGTACGTGCGTTCGTATGTTAACATTGGGCAATTGTTGATTACTATAGGATATCAAATGCCATCAACTCTCCTAAAATCTTGCACATCACATTCAGTATCTTTGCAGACATAAGCAGCGCTTTGGTCGAGACATTCTCTATCTTACCTAGAATTACTGATCACGAGCAGGTGGTTTGAAGATGAGTTCGTGTGTACTATTAATTAAAGGCACGACACGACCTTTGCGGTTCTTCAGCTTATAGTTTCCAAGCGAATCTCTGTAATTCTTTATTTTTAATTTCTTTGTATTTGTTCAGTTGCTTTTATGTTCACCCTGGATCTCCAGAGTCGAGGAATAGAAATTGCAGACATAGACATAGAAATTGCAGTATAATATAAGAGGACATAGCAAGGAGAGTGACAAAAATAATAAAGAAAGGATGCAATTACAGTTACAGGTAGAGGCTGAAGAAATTAGGATTCGATACTTTACTAGAAAGAAGAAAGAGAGGGATCTAATTGAAACTTTCAGAATAACTCGTGGAATTTATAATTATGGTAGACACATTTCAATATTTCTCTTTGTGCTGGGAATTTACTGTCAAGATAAATTTCAAAAACTAAGTTTACTAAGTGTAGATTTTTTGTTAAATTTGGAACTAATTACCTAATTATAATATGTAGCCAACAATACCGAGATGAAGAATTTCAGTTTTATATCATTTGTCAGTATAGTAAAATTTCAGTTTTATATCATTTGTCAATATAGTAAAGTTTCAGTTTTATGTCATTTGTCAGTATAGTAAATTTTCAGTTTTATATCATTTGTCGGTATGATAAAATTTCATTTTTTGCACAGTTCCTTGTGGATTATTTTGACGAGCTTTCATGCCAGTGTTAGTTGGTTGGTTGGTTTTTATGGTATACTAACTATTGTTGGTTATTTAATGCCAAATCCTTATATATATATATATATATATATATACATATATAAATTTTTGTTGTAGGTTTAAAGAGAGAATAAATATATTCTAAAATAGGTCGGTCCACGAAGATATATATATATATATATATATATATATATATATATATATATATATATATATATATATCAAATGTATATTATTAGTAAACAAAACAATTTCGAGGTTACTTTATTTTCAAACGAGTCAGAACTCATTTGTATGCTCACAGTTACATGGGTTCAAGTATAAAAAATGATTAAATATTTCTATTTAACCCATTCACAGGTACTACCACTCTCGGTTTGAGTGGACCTGGTAGTAATGGCAACGAAGAGATACTCCACATTCCCCAAAGCTCCAAAAATGGAGCCTTGACATCAGGTGCAGCATATCCAGGTCACCTCTTAGCAGAGCCCCAGTCGATTGGGCTACTAGCGTTAACAGAGTCAGTGGGACAGCAAATCTCATAAGGTCTCTGGCTGTAGTCTGGATGGTCTTGATTCTTCCACTGATTTATAATTCTTCTTGTACACTTTTAAAGTCTTTTGGGGCCGTTCCAAGTGCACCAAATACAACTGGTATCACTGATACTCAGTTGCAAAGGTTTTTTTTAGTTCTCTGGCAGGGTCCAAATATTTGTCTATCTCTTCGCTTTCTTTTTATTTCTCAGTGGTCGGGCAGAACGACAAAATCCACTAGACTGCAAGTTCTCTCCCTTTTTTTTCTTTTTATTAATTAGCCCTAGGTTTAGTCTTCTGGCCGGAATTTGGTGATCCTCTTGTATTTCAAAATTCCTAAGATTTTTATGAGTCTTCTAGTTTGGGCAAATTGTCAAAATTCTGCCTCTTTCACAATTTCCTGAGTTTTTATATTACTCCTTATGAGTTTTTCATGTCAGTATTAGCTGATGATCTTTCACTGAATTTTGAGTGACAGCAAGTCTCTTCAGATCTCCAGAACTCTTCTCAGTATTCTGGACGATCTTAACAATATTATAGTTCGAAAGGTCTCTGTTCATCCTCAGATTTCCAACTCTACTAATTCCCTTATTCCTTTGAGGACGGTTCCAAGCGCACCAATTATAATTGATATCACCGTTACCATCATAATCCATACTTTTTTAGTTTTCTGGCAAGGTCTAAGTACTTGTCACTTTTTTCGCTTTCTTTGATTTCATTTTCTCTGTGGTCCGCCGAGACGGCAAAGTCCACTATTCGGCGGGTTTTCTTTTCTTTTTCCTTTTTGTTATTTATCACTAGGTTTTGTATTTTGGCTAGGATTAAGTGATCTGTTTGTATCTCAAAATTCCTGAGAATTTTGTGTGTTTCATTCTCCTGGTCGGATTCTAGTTTATGCATATACCATTTAGTAGTATGGTCAAATTTCAGTTTCTTGCACAATTCCCAGTAGATCACCTTTCCCACCCAATCATGTCTATACTCTTTTTGTACTAATTTGCTACATTCACTTTTGATGTGTTTGATCGTTTCTTCTCATCACATAACCTAAAATTGTTATTCTGTTGCGTCTTATTCCATTTTCGCTTTGACAAAGAGCTTTAAGTAACTATTAGGCATGATCTAGTATATAAAAAATGCATCCTGATTAATTGCAAATCAATAAATTAGAGGAATTGATCAATTATTAGCATTTAATAGTCATTTCCCTTAGAGAAATTGTATCGGGTTGTATGTGAATGCAGATTCTACACTATTATTATCATTACGAACCAAATGGATAGAAAATTCGAACTTTTTAACGCGATTGAACGAGAAATACGTCAGTACGCTCTGCCATACTTATTATGGTAACAGACATACGGACAATAAACAGGAAGATGCACTTAGCGTAACGGTTATGGTCGTAGGAAATGAAATCGGTGACTCGATTTCAAATCCTGGACGAAGTTGTTTGTGTCTCAATTCGCACAACTGCCCATGGAAAATGTGTGAACTCATTTGTTCCCCTCTCCCATCTATGATCGAATATTCGGATGGACTGGGTTCTTTTGCCTTGCGTAGGCAACCCGTCTAGAAGGACAACTCAGAATTCAAACTAGCTTTACTCCGATTAAAAATTTATCAATGAATTTACCTAACCCTTTCGTGCCGGAAGGGTTAGGTAAACACGTACATGCAAAAATTGAATCATTATAATATAGATTATTTCTGGGCAATTTTTTTTAAAGATGAGGATGATAAAAAGATTTTAATCATCTCAGAAAATTCAGATTTGAATTACGATATTGCTTTTGTAAAAAAAGGTATATTTGTACTAAATTGTTTCGTCCTCAAAAATGGGTTTGTGGTCTGACCCCAGAGTTATCATTTCAGGAAAGATTTGTTAACAATACATCTATTCCCCACCCCCACTCACTCTCTCTCTCTCTCTCTCTCTCTCTCTCTCTTTAGTATTGATGAAATTTATAGTTGCCAGTTGGACCAGACCAATTTCATCACAAAGCAAAGTAAATAAAATTAGACCCTTCTATCACTTCTGAGACGAGCATATCAAAATATTTTTCAACACTTGATAATGTAGAGAAATAATGAAAATATGTTCAATATGCAATTATAAACAATTTTATTTTGCTTTTTTTTTCGCTGTTTCTTTTCAATTTCCTTCGTAATTATTTTAACTGATTTAATAAATATTTCTCTTTAAGTGAAAATTAGTTTACACTATAGTTTTATATATATATATATATATATATATATATATATATATATATATATATATATATATATATACCGAGCGTTCCTGTGTGTATTCTAATACAGACGTAATAAATAAATAAATAAATAAATAAATAAACGAAATCGCAACAATATTAAAATTGAAGTAATTTCAGTGAATAAACAAATTAAACCAAACCATCTGAACAAAGAAAAATATCCGAAATAATCGAAAAAGAAAAATTAGAAAGCAAATAACAAATGAATATTAATTTTTTTTAAAGTCCCGAATACGAAAAATAAATAACAATTAAAAAAAAAACATTGAAGAAAATACACACACACACACACACACACACACACACACACACACACACACACACACACACACACACACACACACAAAATCCAGCCGACATATCAAATGTTACATTCTTCCAATGAACACATAACACATGGGGTAAATGAAAAATGCGGAATAGGTCAGACTTAATGAGGGTCTTTTCGTTATTTTATTTTTATTTTACTTTATTTTATTTTATTCTATTTATTTTTTTGAGGGGTTGGTTGGCTGAGTCGGCTGTTGCCTATGTTGGCTCTGTGGCTGTTAGATTCATTATGATTGTGTCTGGGAAAAAATTAAGGAAAAGCTCACAAATCATTTCGAAACGGTGAATTGTGTCAAGATAGCATAATTTGATAATTGAGCGGCCAACTTTGCTCGGGGCCCGTTTAATTCCAACCCAATGAATGTCTTGTTTATCAAAATAATAAGAAGAAATATCTTACTTTTCGCTTAACACTGGTTGCACTCGTGTATGCGTGATTTATTTTGCCTCATTCTTTTAATATGTTTGGGTATTTGTTTTGGTATACATGCATATATACATTTGCAAAAGTTTCAATGAACACACACACACACACACACACACACACACACACACACACACACACACACACACACACACACACACACTTATATATATATATATATATATACATACATATATATATATATATATCCATGTGTATGGTTATGTGATATAGCGTGTTTGAACTTATGATAGCGTGCATGTTTTTGTTAGGCCGTAGTTTTGTTTGTTTGCGTGTGTGAGTCTGAACTCATGTTTCATAGTGTTTGGTTTGATTTTGTTTGGTTTGGTTTGGTTTGATTTTATGGCATATCAACCATTGTAGATTATTTAATGCCAAATCCTCTTCATACATATATATTGAATATATATGATTTGTAATCACAATTTGTTGATAACATTTTAAACAGGTCTAAGCTCATTCTTTTACTAACAGTTAAATGGTTCCATGTATTGCTATGTATCACTAAAAATCAATTAAACATCATTCATCTGTTTACGCACAGTTGAATGACCAAACAGTTCAATTTCAAACAATTCAGTTTAGCATAAGTCATTTGTTTGTACATAGTTTAAATGTCAAACAGTCCTATTTGACCCTATCAGGTGCTACTGCTCTGGGCCAGAGTGGACCTGAGAGCGATGGCAATGAAGGGTACTCTGCATTCGTCAAAGACTCACTCACCATCAGATTGTTTAATGTCATATCCAGGACACTGGTTGTGGGAGTCTTTCACCTCTGCAGGGTGAACTTAGTAGTAATGGCCCATATTGTCTATGTACATATGTATTTCACCGTGTTTATGTATACATGTATTTCTCGGTGTTTGTGTGTGCATGGATTTCATAGTGTTTGTGATCATATGTATTTCGTAGTGTTTGTGTATATATATATTTACCAGTGTTTTTGTACATATGTATTTTGTTTGTGTATTGCTGTATTCTATAGTATTTGAGTTTTTATTTCATAGTGTTTGTGTACGTATGTATTTTATAGTGTTCGTTTATGAGCGTATTTCATAGTGTCTTTGTACATATGTATTTTAGTGGTTATGAACGTATGAATTTAATAGTGTTTGTATATATATATATATATGAATATATATATATATATATATATATATATATATATATATATATATATATATGAAGAAAAATTGATCACAAGGTAATCCATGTAGACGAAGTGAAAGAATGGGTTTGGGCCTTGTTTGTCAATAGGACAGAATTAAAGTAAATAATGAACAATATGTGAAGAAAAATATTTTTCTTCACATATTGTCGGATTACACTCCATTTGGCCTAGTGGGTAGAGTGTTCGCCATTGGTCCGGGAGACCTGGGTTCAATCCCAGGTCGCGTCAAACCAGAGACTTTACATATGGTACTTGATACCTCCTTGCTTAACACTCAGCAATATAAGGTACGTATCAATGGTAAAGTGGAGCAATTCAGGGAAAGGAGTTGCGCCCTCCCCTACACATTGGTGTAGTAGCTATTGAAAATGGAGCCTTCTGGTCGTCCTCGACTAAGGTCGCCAATTTTACTTACTTTATATATATATATATATATATATATATATATATATATATTAGGCTTTTGAGGGAGTGTCCGATGTACTGCACAAATTCTTCATCTAGGTATTGTGGGCTCTTTGGTAAAAGCCAATTATGAGGCCTGTTTTGATTTTGTTGTTGTGGTGGGAGTAGAAATGCATATAATCGTTTTTATTTAGGTTGGCAGTACACTTTAAAAGTTAAATTGTTATGAGATTTAATAATTAAGATGTCCAGGAAGGGAATGGTGTTATTAGATTCTTTTTCATAAGAGAAGTTGGTTGAGGGTTCAACATTGTTTTGTTTTTCAGCGATGTTAAAGTCACTCTAATCAAACCCACACATTGCAAAAAAACCCCGTTGACTATTAGAATCTGCGGTCATTTCCAAAACAAACCATATAAGACAATGCCCCGGATTTTATCAGATCTTACCATACCTGGTGAACATCATACAACACGAAAATAATATCAAAATAGAAAACGGATAAAAAAGAGAAATTTTCTCCACTGTGTGCCACCGTATATATATATATATATATATATCAGGGGCGGAGATGGGACTAGTGCTACTCGTGCCCGGCACGACCAATAACTCGGTCGATGTTATTCAAAATGGATTAAAAATCATCCATTAATTTCAAGCAAACATACTTAGTCTGATCTCAATTAAATTACGTATCTATTCATGTTTCGATAACTAAGTAGCCAAAAGTTCATAAATATATCTGGGAATAATACAACGATGCTGTTTTGAACGGATGGTCTTTGTCCAGCCACCGTCAGATCCATTGAACATGCCATAAAATCGGCTATAATGTTGAACACGCGTAATCCGTGCCAAGCACAAGACCCTTATAATAACAGTAATGTTAGAGACATCTCGCTTTTGGCTGTAGCCAATGGCAAAAGCAAGTCAAAATACCGTGCTAAAAAAATTTGCACAATGTGACTGCTGACGCCTGTCTTGGGAAGAGTAAGAGGGACAGAGAGAGAGAGAGAGAGTGGGGGAGGATAGCAGATTATAGCCGTTGCGACGTCATCATCATCGCTATGGTAAATGTTGGTTAAACGGCGTGTTTTAATTCGTTTTTTCACTAACAGATGTCTATTTCTTTAATGAATGTTGCATATATTACATTCTGTAACTAAAATTTGTTTATTTGAATACATTTTCAACAAATAATCTTTATTTTAAGCGAAATTGAAACTACTAGCTGTGTCTGTGTATATCGTAGACACATACGTACGCATAAACACATGAAGATTCTATGATTCAAAATTCTCGAATAAACCATTCCTTAAAAAAAAAAACGATTGTGAAGTGCTAATAAAAAATCAATCATACCAGCACGAACGTACATTCAGCAGCTATGTGAGGATACAGGTTGTTGTCCTGAAGACCTACCTAGGGCGATGAACGATAGGGAGGAGTGGCGAGAGAGGGTCAGGGATATCCGTGCTGCCAGCACGATATGATGATGATGATGATAATTCCATGAGACAAATGACCTGGAGAGTTGTGGACTTAATTGCTAACCTGGTGAGTTGTCATTGTCATCAATTTCTTTATTCTAATAAACATATTTTTCTCGTCATAGTAATAAACATCTTCTCTTTTCTTCTATACTTTTGAAAGGAAAAAAAATTATCTTATCTACTCTATTAACAAGACTACAAATTATATAGTATCTTGATTGTTTACCAAAAAAAACACCATGCAAGGTACGTTTGTCAATCTGTGCTATACAATGGAGAATCACGCAATAGCAAATATGATGACTTACTTTGGGTCCACGGACCACGGGTTGGGAACTGAAGTTGACAGAGGGCGGGGGGTGGCACGAGTAGCAAAAATAGGCTAGAGTCGCCACTGATATATATATATATATATATATGTGTGTGTGTGTGTGTGTGTTCCAATGTTTGTGTACGTATGTATTTCATAATATTTTTGCATGTGTGTATTTCATAGTATCAATTTTAAGAGGAGTAAAGCTGATTTGAATTCAGAGATTTCCTACTCCTAGGAAAGAGTTCAGTAGGTCCGAGTACTTACTCATTGCTGAGGGGAGAAGAAATGGTTAAATGCCTCAAGTATGGATGTACGCATACACGTGTAAGTTCTTGTTTAAGTTTTTGTGGTGTGAGGGAAAAAGTGGGAAGATATATGTAAGAGTTTATATTTGTGCGTATATTTGTGTGTACATGTATGTGTGTGTGTGTTGAATTCATTCTTTTCGCTAGATTGAGTTTATTTTTTGAAAGTTGAAATCGTTTATGACATCAACCCAAGTTATAGACGTTTTTAAACTTTGCACAAAACCCACATGATATAACCAGGCAGTAAGTCAAATAACATTTTAAAAAATCTAAACTTGAGTTTTCCCTTTAAGCCACACACGCAAACCCATTCCCGTGTCATAATTACTTTACTTGCTGGAAGGCACGTATTACTACAGATGGCAATTTATGGGAAAATAGACCTGGTTATCAAAAACCAACTTCTTAATCTGAATACGCACTTGTAACTCGATGAAGGCATGAACGCAAAATTCTTTACCTCTAATTCCACTATTCGTACAATTTTTCATTTGGACTAAATAAAAAGTAGTCTTAAGTAACCATTAAGTTCGATCATATAATTAGAATTAATATGGCAATTAATTTTAATTGATTGCTAATAAATTAGAGGAACTACTCTGTTATTAGCTTGCTCAGTCGGCTGGGACTCTCCTAGCTTTTTAGCTGGGCCGTCTGGCATTCGTGCCGGATGGGTGCTCGAAACCAAGAGCAGACTCGGGGCCGAATAGGCCCCCAGCTTCGGCTGGGCAACCTTCGGGTGGGCGAGCAGCACTTTTGTCCCCTTTGTACGGCACTAGACCAAGCGTCTAGTTTAAGCCGTAAACTGGCATACGTGCCCGGACTCACATTTGGGTTCGTGAAACTGCTTGCCTCATCAGGCTCACATTGCACTAAGTGAGCCGATGAGCAGCACAGACAAGCAGGGTTCGAGTCTCGGCTCGTTCCCGACCTTCCCCTCCCCTTTATCCCCACTTTAATCGGCCTTCGGGCTTTTGACCTTGTGTCAAGTCGTGTCTGGTGGGAGGCAGCGACAAATATATGGGACTGTAGAATACACCGACTGCTTTTCTGATGTTGAGGTTCTTGTAATGTGAGAGCTTTAGGGAATGCAGAGTACCTCTTCATTACCAGCACTCCCAAGTCCACTCTGGCCCGGAGTGGTAGCAGTAGTATGGGTCAGATAGAACTAAACTGTGTACTTATGTTAAACTGAATAGCTTGAAACAGAACTATTTTTGATGCTAAAATGAATTGTTTGAAATAGAGCTGTTCTTGATATTGAAACCGTATGTACGTTAAACAGAATTGTTTGAAATAGAAATGTTTTGACATTTAATTGTGAGTAAAAATAACTATACTTATACTAAACTGAATTTGTTGAATTAGAGCTGCTTGATTTAACTGAATAGGTTGAAATAGAAATGTTTTTGACAATTTAACTGCATACTTATGCTAAACTGAATTGTTTGAAATAGAACTGTTTCTTTGTATAAAAATGGATTTGGAATGAAATAACCCAAACAACCAAACCATTATGTTATTAGTAATCTATCCATAATGATCTGGTTCAGTTCGAAATAAGCTTCCATTATATTATATTATATTATATTATGTTATATTATATTTCATTTTGTTATGAAGAGAAAATTAGATATAAAATCGTATTATTCTCAACGCATTTTAGCGGTATTGTACTAACAAATATCTTTACGACGTTCTTTTTGTTACGGGAACATACATATCAAAATCGTATCATCATATTTCTTAGAAATTTTGTTAAAGACATTATGAATATTATATCATATACATTATCATATATTATACAAACATTATCATTAGGAGAGTCTTTGTGGGTTGCGTACTAAACTACGGCATAAGTGTTCGAGTACAAATCACTTTCAAAGTAATACCCTTACGAGACGAGCATACAAACCATCCCGAGACATCAGTGGTATCTTGATCAGTGTCAAGAAGATATTCACGAAATAGACTTTGGGAGCTCCAAAAATTTGCCTTATGCCAAAGTAATCCAAATCCAGCAAACAGTAATTTACGAAGCTTTTTGCTCACGTGGAACAAGGCTGAATAAATCCAGCAAATAGTAATCATTTACTAAGCGTTTTGTTTAGATGTGGCACAAAGCCGAATGAATGGAGTACCCAATGAGACTCGAACTCACTCTTGCAGGCTTGCTAATCATTACACTACTGGAGGTGTCCAAATGCAGCAAATATCTATGGAGTCAACAGATGTCTATATTTATAACTCTATTTGCATATGAGTATGCGTGTGCGCATGCGCAGAAAATTCTTGGGCATCGTAAAAAATAAAACCATAATCAAAAGTCGAAAAAAGAACGTCTGTTTTTGAAGAGTTTTAATAACTGATTAGAACAGTCGGGCTCACTAAAACTGCTTATGTGTACAAAAATAAATGTTAAAGATACGCGTCTTCAAATGCACATGTCTGATTAAGTAATAAATTTTTACTGTTCTTACTATTTTTGATTGTTGAAAACAGCCGACTCATAGTTAAAGTTTGATAATTTTCCATTCAATGTCCGGAGAAGCCTCTTTATTCTCTCAGATGAAAAAGTCATCAAGTAAAAGAATAAAAAACTAAAAAGTGTCAGAGAACGTCAAAGGAGATAACTATATCAGGTTGTATTGGACAATGGAATAAAGTAAATGCACTAATATATCACGTTGTATTAGACGAGTAAAACTTAGCCCTTTCAAAAGGGCTTAGAATACGCTGACTGTATGGAAAGGAGTAAGACTTCCTTTCTGCCCCCCCCCCAAGAGGTGTCATTCATGCATATGTCACTAAACTAGATCTGATGGTGAGCCCTCAGTTCTGAAAATCTGTTGAAGTGTGAAGTACCCCTTCATTGGCATTACTCTCAGGTCCACTCTGATCCGGAGTGGTAGTACATGTTACGGTTCCATCTATGAGTCAATAAACCTGTTTGAAATTATTCGTATCCTATTGTGATGCAAATTTTTTTTTTACTCTCAATCTTATATGTTTGTCAGTGCCCATTTTCTCAACTGTCATCCATCTTTGATGCTGTTGTCGCCTTTGTGCAAGTCCTTCTTTGCTGGTATAACAATAATGTGCATTGTTCTATTTTAAATAATCCCGTTTAGCCAAAGAACAGTTTTTGTTTATTCACAGTTAAATATAAAAGCAGTTCTATTTCAAACAATTCATTTAAGCCTAAGTACACTGTTTAGTTCTATTTAACCTATAGATAGGACCCTATCAGTTGCTACCACTCCGGATTAGAGTGGACCTGGAAGCAATGGCAATGAAAGGATACTCCACATTCCCCAAATCTCCAAAGCTGGAGCTTCGCGATCAGATGGTTTAATGTCATATATAGGACAACCGTTGGGTGGGGTTCTTACTTTTCTGCAGATATGCCGTCGGTGTATTCTGTAGCCCCAGCCGACTGGGCCAGTAACAACATGGATATCATCTTTATGTGCACATATTTTATTTCTAATGACATATTCATTTTATCGGCGAGACCTTTACAGGAGGTGCCGAGTATGGTGAAAATCAACGACTCCTTTCGAACACTCCTTGGCAATTATCTGAACACTAATCCTTGGTATTCAGCCCTGATAACCTAATGCAACTGCAGGTGTCTTAAACGTTAACCAATAAATAGATCTACAAAAGCTTTTAACCTTTACATTTGTATCTACTGAATTTTATTTCGATGCTGCATTCATGAAGCTGTCTTAAACTAACCATCTTCAGCTTGCGAGACAAGCATACAAACCATCCCAATACGTCAGAATCTTGATCTGTGTTAAAAAGGTATTCACGAAACTAAACTTCTAGACCCCCCGCCACCGGTCACCTGACTAGGATTATCCAATCACAGCCAAGTTCTCAAATAATCTCGAGTTCATCATTTGACAGCTAAACTGAATTGACTCCCGGTATATTTCCTTCCTTTAATGGTTTCTTACATGTTTAGATTACATACACGACTAGTCAATTATAGATTTCCCAGTCAGTTATATAACAATAGGACCGAGTGCAAAAACTCGTCATAAGAAACAACTTCACAAAAAATGTAAATATGAACATATAATGAACGCGATGAGGTATGAATAAGCCGAGATGCCGTTACATTAATCAACCAATCAATCTTTATAAGAACACACACAATCTAGATTGTCCAGAAGGTTCTGGTCAATCGCAGAGTCAATTGTTTACATTAAAGAACGACATAATGGTGAAATGTTTTATCAATGGATACATGATGGAATGTGCTGCTTAATTCTGTTTTTCAACCTTTGTAAAGTCTTCCCTACATACCTGTTACCACACCGGCACGTAGATTAATGAATGAGTAAACTTTTATGTACGGCAGTAATGCAATCCATGTGAATAGCTGGGAGTATATTTTTAGTGTTAAGCATCAAACGTGGGTTGACGGCTGAAAAACACAAAGTCACACTCTTGGTTATTTGGTTAACAAATCGTTGGCTCACGTTACCATTCCAAGATAGTTTCAAGTATACACAGCATTCTTGTGGGCCAAGCTGTTGTCGCAAGAAAATTTAGAAATTTTCTTTTCAAAACAATCTAGAGGGAGTCTCTATGGTGTAATGGTTAAAGTGTTGAACTGCTACCTCGGAGTAGTTGTGTTCGAATTCCAATCACACTATTACGTTCACTTTTAGACTAAGGGATAAACCACTGGCTCATTGGCTTAGTGGGTAGAGTGTTCGCCAATGGTCCGGGAGACCTAGGTTCAATCCCAAAAGACTTTAATACCAAAGATTTTAAAGATGGTACTTGATACCTCCTTGCTTAACACTCAGCAATGTAAGGTACGTATCAAGGGTAAAATGGAGCAATCCAGGGAAAGGAGTAGCGCCCTTCTCTACACCTTTGTGTAGTAGTTATTGAAAAGGGAGCCTTCAGGTCGCATTCGACTAAAGGTCGCCAACTTACTTACTATTGTTCTTCTAGCTTTTGCATTAAATAACCCACGAAGGTTGATATGCCATTATTCAAAGAACTCAAACCAGACCTTTCTTCTGTGTGAGATTATCACTGAAATCTGAGTGACAGCAAAATTCTCTGACCCCCAGGACTTTACAAAGTATTCTAGCTGATCTCAAAAGTGATGTGGTTTGGATAGACCACGTTCTTCTTCTGATATCCAGTTCCTTCATTCTCTTCTTCAACCCTTTTGGGATCGTTTCAAGGATAACAACTACAGTTGGTATTACATTCACTTTAATGATCCAGAGGTACTTCAGTTCTCTAGCAAGATCCAAGTATTTTTCTATCTTTTCGCTTCCTTCCGTTTTTACCGCATGATCTGCTGCAACAGCGAATTCCTGTAAATTTTTCTTTTTCTTCTTGCTAATTAACACTAGGTTGGGATTTCTGTTTGGTATTGGGTGATCATTTTATATCTCAAAATCCCAGAGAATTTTATCAGTCTCATTTACTAGGGCAGATCTCATTTAAGCTTATACCATTTGTCAGTATGGTCATATTTCAATCTCTTGCACAATTCAAAGTGGATTATTTTTCATAACCAACCATATCTATTTTTGTATTTCTTTTTATTCCTGTTTACTGAATTTGATTATTATTATTATTATTATTATTATTATTATTATTATTATTATTATTATTATTATTATTATTCAATTTAAAAATTGAGGACCAAATGTTAAGAATTAAACTTTTTGGAAAAAGAAATTCAGCTCCATGTTCAATCTTAGAACTAGCAAAAGTGTCATCCACTTATCGGAAATAGCAAACAAGATTACGTGTACGTTTAAACAACCGTTGTTCATGAAAACCAACAAAAATATTTGCCAAGGTTGTATCCTAAGGGCCCTTCCATTGCAACATCATCCAGCTGACAATACAACTAATTATTAAAAGTAAATTCAACTGATTTAGCCGCAAAGTTCATTTATTCAATGAATACATCTTTAGTAAAATGCAGATGACGAAAGACACCTCGATACAAAGCATCAGTACAAATATGCACAACCTCAATGGAACATTTGTAAAAAGTTTCTTAATGTCAAAAGAATACATGAAATAATCTCATGGGTTAATTCCATAAATCTGAATAAACTTAGCAAAACGAAAGGAATCCGTTAGGCAATTCTAATTTAAGGTTGGTTTCCCAAACATCTGATTTTGGTTTGGTTTGGTTTGGTTTTATAGCATATCAACCATTTTTAGTTATTCAATGCCCAATCCTATTCATACATATATATTAAATTCCTATATGATTTGTAAACACATTTTGTTGATAACATTCTTAAAAGAACGTGAGCTCTTTTTTTTTCATTCAGTTAAATGGTTTCAAGTATTGCTATATAACAGTCACAATTTAACATCAGTCATTTGTTTGTCCACAGTTTGTTCTATTTGACCCATTGATAGGTTCCTGTCAAATCGAAGTGGTACTCCACATCTCCCAAATCATCAAGGCTGGAGCTTCGCGATCAGATGGTTTAATGTCATATGTAGGACACGTTGGGTGGGGTTCTTACTCTTCTGCAGTGATGCATTCGGTGTATTCTACAACCCCAGCCGAGTAGGCTGCCCAATTCTCCGAAAGCCATTTAGCCAATTTATACTGTGTAGAATTGATCATAGATAGGTTGAGTCTCAGTGGAAGGTGAACCTTATGTGTTTTAGGTAGACCGTACACACGTGGGCGTTATTATCCCACCAGTTTAATCCTATCATACACACTTTTTGGTGAAATACTACTCTCTAATATTTCGAACAGTCGTTCGCTCTGTTTGTTGTACACCTAACAGAAAGACCCTCTAAAAAAGGGAATCTCCTGATGGTGAATCTCCAGTTCTGGAGATCTGGGAAGTGTGGTGTACCTATTTATTGGCATTACTGCCAGGACCACCAGCGTGATAGTACCTGTCTGGGTGGGACGTGTATCAAATAGATCTCTTTTAAAAATGTAGATATAGATGTACCATGAAGGCGACTCCCGAATATCTTCGCATGAAATAAGCCAACTGATATGCCATTAAAATTAATAAATCGTTTTTTTTATTTCTTTTCTTGTCTTCGATTTTTGTCACTTAAGTTAGCAACACTTATTTTTGAAATTTTCCACAGTTAATAATCAACCCGATTGATACTACCCCCCCCTCAGATTATTAGGTTTTGGGATAAATATCCGTCTATTACTGCGAAGAGATTTTAAATCATTGAAAATGTTTTATGTTCTCTTGAATATCCGTCAAGTCGATTGAATTATCACAAGTGATTTAAGCGGGCTTTCAGCAAACTAAGCTGTTAGTTTGATATTTCTTTCGGTCCATTGAAATGAGGAAAAAATTCAAACTCGGCAAAATATTTCTTTCTGTTAAAAGTATCTGCTCAACTAAACCGTTCACGATTATCTCGTTCTATGCAATAAAAATAAATATATTTAATAGAAAAATCGGTATATCTGAAAATATATCTGGGTATTACATTAAACTGTATCTGATGGTAAAGTTCCAGTCTTGGAGTTTGGGGAATGCGGAGTACCTCTTCATTACCATTACTCTCAGGTCCACTCTGATCCGAAATGATAGTACCTTTTAGAGTCCCATCTATGGGCCAAACAGAACTGTTCAATATTTTTCTAGGGTTGATTATTATTAGTCATTTGAAAGCATACAGCTGTTTGAAAATTATTCATATTAGATAGCAATACATGATAAATGAAATAATTAATGTGGAATAGCAATGCTTGAAATCCTTTAACAGTGCGCAAACAAATGATTCATATTAAATAGAATTATCTGTATTAGTATTAGATAGAAATACTTGAAACCACTTAATTGGGCGCAAAAAAATGAGCCCTAATTCTTTCAAAAATAAAATTTCTATTCGCTAACAAATTATATATATATATATATATATACATATATATATATATATATATATATATATATATATATATATATATATATATATATATAAACACTATTAGATAACCTGCAAAGAGTTGAGAGCTCTGTCGGCTGGGGCAGCAGAATATACCGTCTTCATCTCTGAAGAGAGGTAAGACTTCTCCAACGAGTGTCCTGGATATGACAATAAACAATTTGATGGTGAGGCTTCAGTAATATGAGAATTTTGGGGGATACAGAGTACCCCTTCATTGCCATTGCTCCCAGGTTCACTCTGGCTCAGAATTATAGCACCTGATAGCGTCCTATCTATGGGACAAATAGAACTAAACTGAGTACTTATGCTAAACTGAATTGCTTAAATAGAACTGTTTTTATATTTAATGGTGTGTAAACAAAAAAAAAGTCTGCTTATGCTGAACTGAATTGTTTGAAATGGAACTGTTTTTAACATTTAAACTGCGTTATGCTCAACTGAATTGTTTGAAATAGAACTGGTTTTTCATTTATCTGTGTGTAAACAAAAAAAACTGTACTCATGCTAAACTGAACCTGTTTAGAATAGAACTGTTAATATGTATAAAAATGGATTTAGCTTTAAATAACCTACAATGGTTAATAAGCCATAAAACCAAACCAAACCAAACCAAACCAAGTTTGGTATATCATAAAACCAAATGCCCTAACCTATATTTTAAAATATACCCAACTTAGAAAAACGGAAAAAACGGTTATAGAGTAAATCACATTTACTTTCAAAATCGGCCACACGTCCTGTTCAGTTGGTTTCTGTTCATTCTAGCCATCACGTCTAAAATAGTGGTCTTAAACAAATCCTTGATTTTGTGATACTGCTGATTTATTTCTTTAATGTCGCTAGGGAGTACTACCAGATTAGTACTCGTAGTAATACGAACAGATTCAAATCAGGAGAGTTAGGAAGATCCATGTTAAGGGATTGAAATGATCGCGAAAATTCTCGGCCGTCTATTTCTGGATGAGGGATGGTGCAGAATCTTGTATTTGATTATCTCGAGCAGTGTCCATCTAATAGTGGACTCCGACACTTTGAGCCTTGCAGAGACAGGACTCGTTGACTTGTTGGTATCGTGGTTGAGAGTGTTCTGAATCTGCTGCATGAACCCGTCTGCCTGTCCTACGTCTGGTCTCTTAGAATATTTCTATCTCTTGGCCAGGTGTGATACGTCTCTGTCAGCGGCCAACAGCTCATTCCTGCTAGGTAATGAAGCTGGCAATTTCTAAGTCACTGTAATTAGCATTAGTGTGATGATCAGCGAGGTTTTTTTTTTAAATTTTGGCGCACGTCAGGTAACATCGCATTCGGTCTTTTATCTGTGGTCCGCTAATGGGGCTTTTAAAAGCACATGCTCAACCAGATAGATAGATAGATAGATAGATGTGAGTCTGTATGTGTGTGAGTGTGCGTTTGTGTGTGCATAATGCAGTTTGTAATATTTATTGATAAAAAGTGTTCAATGTAAGTAATAGCATATGCAAATCTTGGTTAGGATAGCGTAGTCATAGAGTTAACGGAGCTGTCAATTGGCTGTCAATTACTTGGTCTGATGACCATACTGGCGAGAAACTGACAGTCACCAAGCTCTGTTGACTCTTGTACTCAATACTATCTTAACTTAGATTTATCTATCAACCCCTGCGCACTCATATAAATATGTGTGTGTGCGTCTGTAAGGGATTGTGTATATTGTATGAATGTACAGGTGTGTGTATGCATGTATATATATATATATGTGTGTGTGTGTGTGTGTGTGTGTATAAATGTGTATATATTTATGTGTGTGCGTGAGAGTGGGGAAAGAGAGATGGGGGTTAACAATAGAAAAGGACAAGCAAAAGAGAAAGGAGAAAAACATAGAAATAGGAAGAAAGAAAAACTTCCCAAAACCGGCTATAAAATGTCAATCCATAAAATGCGGAAATGAGAATTACTTACAAAATAAATAAAATGAAGCTTATATTATGTTTATGATGAACACTTGTGGGTTACTTTAACACATTTGTTTTTTCAAAAATAAGTTTAGGAAACCCGAAAATAGTTGTCTATCAGACTCAGACACGTACATATACACATATTAGCATAATATAATAACAGCAAAGGTTAGCTTAAAAGTTCATTGGCTGACAAAGATACACTCATAGAATGTGACATAGAATGTTAGGTTTATTCAACTTAGTCTTCCTTTCAGTCCACACACCTCTTCCAGCGGTGTTGAAATGATTGAATCCCAGTTGCAAAAAACGTCATTAACAGCAAATATGACACCATCATATGAAGCATTAGCCAATTAACTTTTTAGCCCACTCTAATATATATATATATATATATGTGTGTGTGTGTGTGTGTGTGTGTGTGTGTGTGTGTGTGTGTGTGTGTGTGTGTTTATATAATAACGTTAACGTTGAAATTAACGAACGACTTTTTCCTCACCCCTAGAAAACGGTATATTTTGAAGTAAATAACGGAAGTGACGATTTTATTTATCAATTTATTTATTTTGTTCATTGTATCAGATTTTTATTCATCTACAATCATAAATGAATTATATCATTTTTAATTAAGTTAAAAATTGTTATTGGTATATGTTTATTTACGATATTAAATTGATATATAAATTGCTTTATTAAAAAAAAGTAACTTAAATAACCTTATCTTATGGAAATTAACTACGTTATATTAACTTAATTATAAATTAGGTGTAAGTGACTGAGATTTATTTATTTATTTGTATTTTAACGTTATGTAAAACGAAGTACTTAGACTTCATAAATTGCTATCTGCATTTTCTTTTGATCTTTTAGATTTGCACAGATTTTATTCCATAACAGTTACGATACGTCTTTACAGTACACTAAAATATGAAATTAAATGATGCCAAATTTATTTATTTTAAATTTATTAATTTAATTTAACTTTATTTTAAATATTTTTAGATAAGATCATCAATGAATATATATATATGAATTTAATTATATTTTTCTTTTTACTTATCATTAACGCTGTTTGTTTTTTTTTTTGTTTTTTTTAAGTTATTTTATTTGAACTGTTGGAGAAGCGGCTCGAATTCTAACGTTCATTTCTACCGCTTTTTATAAGCATTTTTAATAGTAATAGTTGTGGTAGTGGTAACGGTAGGGTAATAATAATAATAATAATAATAATAATAATAATAATAATAATAATAATAATAATAATTCTTCTTCTTCTTCTTCTTCTTCTTCTTCTTCTTCTTATTATTATTATTATTATTATATGAAAAAAATCCTGGAGACTTGAGGAGACTTGCTGTCACTCAAACTTCAGTGAAAGATCAGCAAACGCTTATGTGAAAAACACTCAAGGAGATAATAATAATAATAATAATAATAATAATAATAATAATAATAATAATAATAATAATAAGAAGAAGAAGAAGAAGAAGAAGAATTGTGGACTTTGCTGTCTCGGCTAACCAGAAAACTAACTGGAAAAAAAGAAAGAAAATGAAAAGAAAGATAAGTACCTGAACGTTGCTAGGGAATTAAAAACTGTGGAGCATGAAAGTGATGGTTATACCAATTGTAATTGGTACTCTTAGTACAATCACCAAAGGATTAATTAAGGGACTTGAGGACTTGGAAATAAGAGGACGAATAGAGACCATCCAAACTGCAGCTTTGTTGAGATCGGTTATAATACTGAGAAGAGTCCTTAAGACTTAAGATTTGCTGTCACTCAAACTCCAGCGAGAAACCATCGGCTAACACCGATGTAAAAACTCGAAAAGGAATAACAATAATAATAATAATAATAATAATAATAATAATAATAATGAGAAGAAGAAGAAGAAGAAGAAGAAGAAGAAGAAGAAGAAGAAGAAGAAGAAGAAGAAGAAGAAGAACTTTTTTTAATTTGTTGATATGTAAAAGATATGTGTATGTATGTTTGTATATTTTGGTAAAAATCACTCTTTCTAATATCTAAAAAAACATAGTAAAAAAACTTCCCGGAAGCTATGTGGTCGAACTTTTATGCAAACATTAAATCTATTAAGAAAAATCAGCAACAATGCCCAAACCCAAACCAGAATTACTTAAAAGCAAAAACATTGTTTACAAAGCAACATTTAATCTAAGGACTTTAAATAGTGTAAACCAGTTACCTAAGCAGACAACTTCTGCAGCCTAGCATAATATAGACATCATATGAATACAAGAACATGGATACCACCATAGTGAACTAGAAATAAAATATCACGATGCTAGTAAAGGATAGACATTTGTCTTTGCATCAGCATGGAAAAACTCCGCCATTGCCGTCATAGGAGGTGTAGGAATGCTTTTCAGTCTTCGTGTCTTGAAATTACTTAATAGCAAAGAAAGCTCCAACTGAGAATGATGTGAGATTCATTTAACGGCAACCCCAGCATAACAATTGTTTCTTCCAACAGTTCCACTAATGCCAGTGATGAAGCGAACACCATCACCTTTTACAACGAACTATCTTCCTTTGTCCGATACATTCCCAAACACAATGTTCTAATCATCGGTGGAGACATGAATGCTCAAATAGGCAAAGACGAAAATAACAAATTCTGCTTGTACAACTCGTCAAACAGAAATGGGGAATAACTAGTAGACTTTTCCCTCGCGAAAAGGCTAGCATGCCTTAATACTAAATTTAAAAAAGGAATGGAAACTATGGGCCTATAAATAACCCAAAAGCACAGCTAGATTATATATTCCTAAACAAAAAGGGAATAAATAGTGCTGTGAATAGTGTGGTATACTCCTCTTTTGAAGGACTCTCTTTAGATCTCAGAATTGTCACAGCAAAAATTCACCTAAGTCTATGCAGAAATAAGAGACAAAGAATCAAAACTACACGTTACGATTGGTCCTCACTAATAGAAATATTTGCAATAAATACAGTACCTGCAAGAAACAAATTTGACACTTTTCTGGAGATATCTGAAAGACATATTCTACATGACGAATAGGAAAATTTCGTCACTGCTCACCAGGAAGTAGTAGTAGCAAAGTGCATACCAGCCGTTAGGCTGGTATGCACTTTGCTACTACTACTACAAGAGCCAAATGTAGAGTTGCACTTTGCTACTTTGCTACTACTTTGCTACTTTGCTACTACAAGAGCCAAATGTAGAGTTCAATGGGAGTCACGAGCAGTTCGGAAAAAACGAAATAACATGAAAATAGCGTCCTTACTTAAAAAAAAGAAATTCAATGCCAATACTCAGAAACCCAATGCCAATGCCCAGAAACCTTAAGAAACTCATTGACAATGCCCAGAAATATAAAAAAACCCAGTGTAAACTAACACATGCCAAAAAGAATAACTAGAATACATTCATCGCTAAATCAATAAGATCAGAAAGACGGAAGAAGATAGAGAATCACGAATAGCATGGCAGACAGAAAATGAAGTGAACAGAAGGAAGAGCACACGAGGAGCAAAACCAACAGCTACCTGTCAAGAAGAAAGAATACAGAAGTGGGAAGAGAATTCCAAGAATCTGCTTGAAAACTCCTCTAAAGTCACAGATAAACCTATCAAAAAATTATCAATTGAAAACTAGACATCAAACTGAGAAAGTTTACTGAGGAAGAACTAAACGAAGTAAAGACGAAAACTAAAAGCAGAAAAACTGTGGGCCTTGACGAAATACCACCCGAAATAGAGAAGAAAAGAAAATTTGAGGACATACTTCTTCAATTATGCAATACTATCTATAAACAAAATACAACAGAGAAAAAAAAGCAAAAGGCTGTATCCTTCCCTTCCACAATAAATTGATCTCCCAATCACCAAGGATTACAGAGGCATAACTATAAATGCAATAGATGATAAGGATAATAACGCTTAGCTTCTCAACCGTAACAAATCTGAAATCAAGAATTTTTTAAAGAAAAATCAGGACGGTTTTCGGAGAATCGATCCACAACATCAATCGGTCGAATCATAGGAGGAATCCGTGCTAAAAATTTCTTAGTAACACTATTGTTCGTGATTTCTCCCAGGTATTTGATTTCATACACAGAGTGAAGATAGAACAAATACTACTTGCATATAATTTCGCTAAAGAAACGACAGAAACAATGAATGATAGGGACGGATGGAGAGAGAGAGAGAGAGAGAGAGAGAGAGAGAGAGAGAGAGAGAGAGAGAGAGAGAGAGGGGGGGGTGCTCATGGTGTAATGTTTATTGTTGTAGGAAATGGACACGGCGACACGAGTTCAAATCCTGGACGAGACTGATTGCATTTCACATTGCACTAATACTCTTAGGAAAGGTATGAATCCAATTATTCTTCCTCCAGCTATGGGTAAATAGTAGGACAAACTACGTTCTTCAGTCTTGGTAAGGCAACTAGTCTAGGAGAAGGAAAACTCTGAATTTAAACCTGTTAAACTCGCTTAAAATTGACCTTGTATCATATCCTACCCGAGCGGAGGGGTTGGTAAATATATAAGGATGCTTTATGAAAAACTCGAAAGAATTGGTTCGTTCACCTGATGGATACATAGACTTCTTCGATACTGTTATGGGGACTTTTGCACCATATTTTTTTTTATAATCTAGCTAGAATAGGTACTTCGAACGTCGATAGATCTTGTAAAAGAAAATGGTTTTACTCTAAAAAAAAAAAAAGCAAAAAAGCAAGAAGCCGACGATATCTTGCTAAAGCTATCACAGATAAAGACTATGCAGACTGTCTATCACTTCTTGCAAGTACACACTTCCCCAAGCAGAATTCCTATGACATAGCCAAGAGCAAGCAGCAGGAGGCATATGGTCTCTACGGGAAAGCAAATAAAACAGTAAATGTGTTTTAGTAGCCATCTCCACTCTAAGTGGCAGACTTCTAAAATTAGTATACAAGTTCACATACCTCGGCAGCAATATCTCGTCAACTAAAAGAGATGACAACATACGCCTAGCGAAAGAATGGTCAGCTATTGATAGGTTATCGACCATATGAATGTATGATCTATCCTATAAAATTAAAAAAAAAAGATTTTTTTCGAATCTGTGGCTATGTAAATACTAGATGGACGCTAACAGAACACATTGAGAAAAAGCAGGATGGGAAGTACACAGGAATGCTACTTCTATTTTGAACAAATCCTGGAAGCAACACCCCCACAAAACAGCAGCGGTATGACCACTTATCTCTCATCTCAAAAAGGTGCCCGTGGTGTAATGGTTATCGTCACAGGATATGGATACGGCGATACGAGTTCAATTCCTGGACAAGACTGATTGCATTTCACATAGCACTAATATCCTTGGGAAAGGTATAAATCCAATTATTCTCCCTCCAGCTATGGGTAAATAGTAGGACAAACTACGTTCTTCAGACTTGGTAAGGCAACTAGTCTAGGAGAAGGTAAACTCTGAATTCAAACCTGCTAAACTCCGCTTAAAAATTGACCTAGTGTCATATCCTGCCCGAGCGGAGGGGCTGGGTAAATAGGATCTCTCATCTCAAAAACCATCCAAGTAAGACAAACGAAACATGCAGGACACTGCTGAAAAAGCAAGGACGAACTCATAAGTGACATTCTTCTGTGGATTCCTACACATAGAAGGGTTATTGTTGGCCAATCAGTTGATTGGTTGGCTGTTTTGTTTTACCGTGTATTAACCCTTTTCGGGTCATTTAACGCCGAATTAAATTTCAAACAATTCAGTTTAGTATAAGTATAGTTTTTGTTTACTAACAGTTAAATGTCTAAACAGTTCAGTTAAATGTCGAAACAGTTCTATTTCAAACAATTCAGTTTTGCATAAGTACACAGTTTAGTTCTATTTTTAAACAGTTCTATTTCAAACAGTTCAGTTTAGCATAAGAACGCAGTTTTAGTGTCAAAAACAGCTCTATTTCAAACAACTCAGTCCAGCATAAGTACACAGTTTAGTTCTATTTGAGCCATAGATAGATAGATAGATAGATAGAGAGAGAGAGAGAGAGAGAGAGAGAGAGAAATCCGTGTTGTCAGTGCGACTTAATGATGATGTAGATAGATAGATAGATATGAACAGAATGAGATAGATAAATATACTAATATTCATCTGCCTAATTCTGTTCATATCTAAGATAGATCGATACATTAATGATGATAAAATCCATTTTTTTTCAATGCCAAAATGTATAAATGATTTTATGCCTTTTGTAATTATGTGTATGGATAGCCACAGATTGAGAAAGTCAGATTATGAAATTTATATCTTCATACCTACTAATGGAAATATATACAGATTATATTTCTCAGACATAAATAAGTATAAGTTACCGATGATACAGACGGTTAATGAACGGAAAAGGAATTCTTATCTTTTAATTGGAAATGATAGTTGGCTAGATTCAAACGAACGTATCTTATATCCATGGGAATGAACTCAGCCTTTTTTTCTGCGTTTCAAGCGGAACGAAATTTTTCTCCCCCCAACCATAAAAAGAAAAATCCTTTGATTAACTTAAACAAAATTTAATAACAAATATTTTTTTTTTAAAATCAAAGAACTTTTTTGAACATACAAAAGAGGTTTTACATTCAAGAGGTTTTGGACTCGGAAAGTTCCAGGGTGAGCTGGTCATTTTTGGCAATTATGGGCTAACTGCAGCTCACGCTGACTTCTGGATGGCCCGCCAAATTTCGCCGGGAAAATAACGTTTATTACAATTTTTTTTGTCTCGTTTAGTTCTCACTTGTTCACTATCTCTCTCTCTCTCACTCTCTCTCTCTCTCTCACACACACACACACACACACACACACACACACACACACACACACACACACACTAAAATAAAAACAAAAGGTTTGAGAAAGATGATTTTAAAAAAGAATGACTATTACATGCTCGATTAAACTCACTTATTAATGTCTGAAGAAAATAGAAAAAAAAACCCACCAAGTAATCAAAAAGTGATGAATTTATCATAATGAAAAGTCAAAATTAAAACGTTTTGGCTATGATAAATCTTCATCGAGACTTTAAGATTGTGAAAAAAAAAAATGTTGCTAGAACAAAATAAAATTACAGGGGAAAAGAAAAAAAAATATTCAAAGAGAGATCCTATAACCGTTCAATCAGCGTTCTTTTTTGATTAATCATATTTACCAACCCCTCCGCCCAGGCAGGATATGACACAAGGTCAAATTTTAAGCGGCGTTTAACAGGTTTAAATTCAGAGTTTTCCTTCTCCTAGACTAGTTGCCTCACCAAGGCTGAAGAATCCAGTCCGCCCTACTACTTACCCATAGCTGGAGGGAGAATAATTGGATTCATGCCTTTGTGAAATGCAATCAGTCTCGTCCAGGATTTGAACTCGTGTCGCCGTGTCCATTTCCAAAGACGATAACCATTACACCACGGGCACCTCTTCTTTTTTTTATTAGTGTTCTTTTTATTAATGTCTATTTCATTGTGGGTACCCCATTAATGAAAATCAATTTTTTCTTCTGTACACGGATCATATATTAAATATATAGATTTTTCAAGTATTCATTTTTTCTTTAAAATATTCGGTAATATATCATGCCAAAGGCGCGTGTTAATCACATTGATATCAGTGATAATATCATTGAAAAACTTCATTTCTTTCAATAGAAAAAAATTTTTTACCGAAGAAAAAAAATCAACTTTTCCTTATTAATATGGCGGACGCTTACGTGTTCAGTCTTCTGTGGTGAAAATTCTTGCGGAAACTTCAGCAAAAAATTACCTCAATTTTTTTCTTTTGTAGTGCGACCCAGCAGATGATTTCTCATACGGCCTGCCCCTTGAAAAGGTTTGCCCATGCCTGGTCTACGCTATTTCTTTTTCGGCTGCTGATCCCATTAACAGCAAAGGTGGTTCCGGTCTGCTTTCAACATTTGGAAGCTTCAACTTGTAGATTGACTTCCTCTTTTCTATTTTGTTAGACAAACTTATAACCAGATGTTCATCACATTAATTTATTAGAGTCTGTTGCAATAATAAAACCCCAAAGTCACAATATAAACAAAATCATTGTGAACTGTAAATATGACCTTATAGCAAATCAACTATGTATGTTAGATTAAAAATATAGGTATAAAATTATAAAATTAAATTTAGTAATTTGACTGATTTTTCTCATGGACAAATTCCTGATGATATGGAAAAATGGGGCCGAGAAGAAAATTGGGTAATATAATATTTAGAGGATACGCTGTCTGTAAACATTTGAAATTATAACAATTCATAATACGTATATATATATATATATATATATATATATATATATATATATATATATATATATATTTGATTGAATACAGTAGACATTTTTTGTCTACATATTTTTTTGTTAATCCTTTCTAATTGCCGTATTGGTCTTATGATATTCGGTTGGAATTGGTGGATAAATCTTCCATAATTAGTTATTTCCCAAGTGCTTTCTGCCCAACTTTGGGCCTTCATCAGGGAAAGATGTATTATAAAAGTGATGTAACTTTTGTAAGTACATTACTATTTTGTAAGAAGAATAGCATCTGTACTGTTGTATTGTGTAGTAATGTACATTGTGTAAAAAAAACTAGCAAGGAATATATATATATATATATATATATATATATATGAAATATCATAATACATACATATCTATCTATCTATATACATATATGAACTAATATAATTTCAATAATATATATATATATATATATATATATATATATATATATATATATATATACTATTATTATATATATATAATCCGAGGAAAATGGTCTAAGGATTAGCCTATTAAGTAATATTCCAAGGGATAGGAATATCCAATTGAGTATGTCAACTGCTATCGACTGTATAATCAATTTCAGATTAAAAATACATCGAAACTTACGTTCAGAGTGAAAACATGATATACATTATATATTATATGTAATAATATTGTGAAATTATAATACTTCATTTTAAGTGTATAATACATATATATATATATATATATATATATATATATATATATATATATATATATATATATATATATATATATGTGTGTGTGTGTGTGTGTGTGTGTGTGTGTGTGTGCGTGCGTGTGTGTGTGTGTGTATTTGAATATTATATAAACTTTTACCTCCCTCTCTCTCTCTCTCTCTCTCTCTGATGTAGATTAGTTTTGATATCAAAATCATTTATATTCAGGCTACGCCACATCACTGTTGAAACAACAAGTCAACCTGAAATATGTATACGTAACGCAGTAAAAATGGCACATAGTAGCAAGATTTTTATAAGAAGCAAGACACATAGCGTTACGGTTATAGGCGTTGGTTCCCTAAGCTTCTAAGGAGACAATCATCTGGCGGTTGCAGGTTCAATTCTGACTGCAAGCGAGTAACAATACAGGAATACTTATGGCTAACGGAATCAGAACAGGCGACCCCCGTGGATTCACGAAAGGACGTTGTTCGAAGTTTCGTGTAGGTTCCCCAGTTCGACAAACACCTGAAAAAGACTGGAGGACATATCGGCCGAAACGTTGTGGAAATAACATTAAAGATGAAGACAACCCTTAATGATAGAATAATACAGTTAAAATCCTCAGAGAAATCAAAACAATTCCTGGGCCAATTTGCATATGTATGATAATTTTGTTGAATCTTCCTTTGCTTCATAATCTAATATCCAATAGTTTATTAAATACTGGTTTTATCTTGTCATGAATAATATCTACGTTACTTTAAACTTAATTAACAGATCAAGATAAAAGAGCACTCACAAATTAAAGTTTCCCAACATCGTACTCATTATCCTTTTCTCTCATTATAGACTACATGTCTTTTCAGAACGTTGGCGTTCATGGCTTTCCACAGCTTCCTTTATCGACTGTGTATTATAATGATTGTTCTTGAAAGGGTTAATAGATTAGCTTCCTTTTGCCTCCACAGTGTTGTTATCAAGAAACTATCTCTAATTAGCTGGTCATTGACTTTAGGAGTTCATCCGCTCTTTAAAAAGTATTTATTCATTTATTATTTCTTCAGAGTTGCTAACAAACCTCCTCGTCTATACTGAAGTGAAATGGCGAAGCCGGTTATTCACTAATCAAGTCATCTAGGCGCCTCTGATGGTGTAATGGTTAGCAAGCTCGACTAGCAAACCTACTCGAGTGAGTTCGAGTCTCATTGGGTGCCCCTTTCATATGGCCTTGTGCCACATCTAAGCAAAAAGCTTAGTAAATTACCACTAATCAAGTCATCTGACTTTTTTATTTTTTCTATCAGCGTGAAACTTCTCTTACTTTTGCAGTCTAAAGGGTTTTAAATCCCCATAATTGGTAGAGAAGTCGATTTATGCTTTCTCCAAGAGTATTGATACGAAGTGAATGCAAACAGGCCGGACTAAAACTTAAAATCAGTTCACCAATTCCACTTTCCATGCCGATAACCACCAAACCACCATACTCCTCCTGTTAAACTTTTATCATCATCAACATCACTGGTCCCATAACCTGGTTCGGTCGTAGAGGCGCTACTCATGTTACGTGTCTTGAGAAGGAATAACCAGGCGGAGCCGATCCCTCTCCAGGTCTACAACGTTTGAATTCAAAATTTTCTTTCTCCTAGACTGGTTGCTATTCTAAGGTTAAAGAACTCAGTCTACCCAACTATTTACACATACCTGGAAGTAGAACAATTGGATTCATACCATTCGCCAGGGTATTAGCGCTACGTAAAATGCAAACAGTGTCGTTCAGGATTTGAACTTGAGTCGCCGTATCTATTTCCTACAACAGTAACCGTTATCTATCCTTAAACATTACTTAATTTTCAAGCCGAAAGGGGTCATTTTTCAGGGAAAAAGGCGGAATTAATATTTTGTGTAGATATTAGATATTTCGACCTTTAGTCTGATAAGCTAGCATATTAATCCGGACCCCACAAATGTCTAATTATCTTCAGATATTTCATAAGAAATTAACCTTTTTTTTTTTTTGGTTTCCAGGTTGTTATCAAGATACTTTGTTCAACCTAACATTAGGTGACGTTTACTCTTTTCGACGCAATTTTAAAAGGTTTTCCGCCCACAATTCACTCGACGCAATTCAACATTTAATTTTCATTGACCTGGAAAATTAATCGCATTATATGCTGAGGATATTAATTCTTGTAGATGCCATTGAAACAAACAACATATGATTTATAACATTACCTGCTAACAAGGGGTTTCGGTACATATACTGATTAGACGTAAATTCAGATATGTTTAAGGACTAGGCAGATGAAAAAGTAAAGGTTATTATTTTACTCATATTTTAAATTTAATAAAGATATATTAGTTACGGTTACACAATCTACTTATAATCAAAAAACCAAAACAAAACAAAATAATGCCACTTTATACTAACGGCCAAAAATAAGTACACCCCTTAGAATTTTTAATAAAAATTAACCTTTTTTAAACTATCCCAGGATTTTATCCTTTCTAGCCGGATATTAAACTGCCAAAACCGATATTATTAAGGGCTATTTATTACCAAACCGTACAGCTTGAAGCGGATATGGGTAGCGTAACGGTTATCATCTTAGGAAATAGACACAGTGATACGAGTTCAAATTCTGAACCAGGCTGTTTACGTCTCCCTTCGCGTTAATGACCTTGAAAAATGCATGATCGCATGTCCTCTCCTCACCCCATTTATAGGTAAATAAAGTTGATTGGGCTCTTTAGCTAGGAGATGGAAAGCTCTGAATTCAAATCAGCTTTACTCCACTTAGAAATTGACCGCGTGTCACATCCTGCCGATGGTGAAGGGGTATGGTAATTACAAATTCTACGGCAATATATAAATCCATAAAGCCATTTTATTTTCGGTTGCTGAGTTTCAATTGCTGGAGAGTTTGGTTATGCATAACATCTAATAATATATATTTACATTTTATAATTAGAAATAATGAAAAAATCCTGGCATCTTTGATTAAAAGAAAGTTTAGCTTTATATTCTAAAAAAAAAACAACTATTCGGGATATACTTATTCCAGGATGATACTGTATTTTGTATATATATATATATATATATATATACGGATAAGAATATAGATTGCCCGGTCAGCTGCACCTCTGCAGAGGGGTAAGACCCCCAATGAGTGTCCTGGTATGACACTAAAAGATCTGATGGTGAGGCTCCAGTGATGATGAAGCTTTAGGGAATGCAGAGCACCCTTTCATTGCCATTGCTCCCAGGTCCACCCTGGCCCTGAGTGGTAGCACCTGAAAAGGCCCTATTTATGGGTTAAATAGAACTAAACTGAATTGTTTGAATTAGAACTGTTTGACTAAGCTGAATAGCTTGAAATAGAAATATTTTTGACAATGAAACTGTGCACTTATGCTAAACTGAATTGTTTGAAATGGAACCGTTTTTTGTTTTTTTTACATTGAAACTATATTTACACTAAACTGAATTGTTTAATATAGAACTGTTTTGACATTTAACTGTGTGTAAACAAAATCTATACTTGTACTAAATTAGCTGAATTAGAATCGTTTGCCTAACTGAATATCTTGAAATAGAAATGTTTTTGACAATTAAACTGTATTCAAACTAAACTGAATTATTTGAAATAGAACTGATTATTTGCATAAAAATGGATTTAGCATCAAATAACCTACAAAGGTGGATATGCCATAAAACCCAACCAACCAACCAATTAAGAATGTAGAATCTATGTGTATGTAAATTATACGCTACAATATTAATTACATGACAACTCTATTCTCAGCGATAACGGTATTAGCTACTAGAAAACCACCCGACGTATTCCTTCTTAATTTGAAGAAGTATTTACCCAATCCACTCCTTCACAGGCAGCATGCGACACAAGGTAAATTTTTAAGCGGAGCAAAGTTGGTTTGAATTCATAGATTTCTTTCTTCTACAATGAGTTCCTAACCAAAGCTAAAGAAATCAGTCTGCCCTACTACTATTTTCCCATTGCTTCAGGAGAACAATTGTGTTCATACCTTACTGCGATTAGGATTTGAACTCGGGTCACCGATTCCATTTTCAACAATGATAACCGTAACGCCACGTGTGTTGAACTTTTCTTCCTGCTGTTGGAATCAACTAATAACCTTCTATACCCTTACAATGTAACACCTCATTGGTTTTTACGATTACTCATTTCTTTGTATTGTGTCAGTTATATTCGTTATTTCAGGTATAAGCCGGACAAATATATGAAAAATGAATTTATTTTTAAATCGGCCAAGACTGATTTCTCGTTATGTCAACAATATGGCTGATGGTTGATAAATTTTATGATACGTGGAATGTAAAGGACTGAAATCAGGCCGGCTATCGTTGACAGCAATTTACTAAGATTTTTGCTTAGATGTGGCCCAAAGCCGTATAAATGGGGCATCCAATGAGACTCAAATTAACTCGTAAAGGTTTCCTAGTTTAGCTTGTTAAACATTACACCATCCGAGGCGCCTTTTGGCCATCTCTGGTAACTGTGTGTGTATGTGTGTGTGTTTGTGTTGTAATGGTTAACGTCGTACACGGTGACCTGAGTTCAAATCCTGGACAATGCTATTTGGATTTTGCATTATGGCAATAACTTGAGAAAGCTATGAATTTAACAATTCCCCCTCCAGTTATAGAAGAATACTAGGACAGACTGGGCTCTTTAACCTTGGTATTGCAACCGGTCTAGGAGGAGGAAAGCTCTTAATTCAAACCTGTTGAACTCCTCTTAAACAATTGACCTTTTGTCACATCCTGCTTCTGCCAAGTGTTTGTTTATATATATATATATATATATATATATACATCCGCACAAACACACACACACACACACATACACATATATATATGTGTATATTTATGTATACAGACATTATTAACTGTCAAGATTATCAAATGAAAATGTCTTCAGAAAAAAATTTTGTAGAAAAACTCCTTGAGCACAAAACCGGCTGAATTTTGCTTTTGAAGAATCATCAAGCTACCTGATGAATGACAAGATGTGATTCAAAATAATGGCGAATATCATATTGATTGAGATTTATTCATTGTTAAATTATACATGAATAAATTATATTTTACTTAAACGGAGATTATTTATGACCCAACCCGATATATATCTGCACGGCCTATACCAAGTTTGATTTGAGGACACAACCATGAACATTCGGTGGCGCGTGAACTCACAGTCGAATGAACATCCCTATGCCTTACGGATAATGCTCTTACAAATACTTTTCTAACACTTGCATTTTCAATTATTCGTTCTTTCATCGGGGTAAAGAAACTGCTAGGAACGAATTAGCGTCAGCTAATTAGAATGACTTGTCGAGCAGATATACACTATGGCGGTCGGTGGGAAAACTAATTAAAATAAAAGGGGCTCGTGGTGATGAAAATACTGAACATCTATTCATAAGAAAACAGACATACGTAAAAGAGACGTTTAATTTATACTTGCATTTAAAGCGCCTTCATATAATTGGAATTTACTAAGCTTTGCTTAGCCCAGAACACAGGCCTCTGATTGCTAACGGTACCAGCTATTTCGAAGTGGTCACCAATTCAATGATTGACTGATTGATTTTAACTGAATGTCAACTTGTCAAGGTTTATTTTATACCAAGAGGTTAGGAAATCGCATTCATTCTATGTTTATTTTTACATTTTTTGTGAAGTTTTTTCTTAAGAGTTTTTGTTTTGCAAACGGTATTATCGGATATGAATAACTTTCAAACAGATCTATTTGACCCATAGATGGGATTCGAACAGGTACTGCTATTCCTGGTCTGAGTGGACCTGGGAATAATAGCAGTGAAGAGAACTTCACGTTTCCCAAATCTCCAGAATTGTAGCTTCACCATAAGATGCAGTTTAGTATCATACTCAAGACATTCTTTTTGTGGTAAGGATGGTTTAATCCTTCTGCATGGGATTCAGTCTGCATATTCTGAGTCATGCAGACGGTACGAGTCATCCAACTAAATACTGATCAGTCTCATAGCTGCTTAAGTTCGGTGGTCTAGCAGAAATAGGCACGAAAAGAGTCACTTGATCGTAAATCAAGCGCCCTCCAATGCTTGATTTTTCTATCAACATGTATTTTGCTTTTTAAACTTTCAAAGAGAAATACTCTGTTTTTACTTTTTTGTTTTTTTTTTCAGAGTAATAGAATTTTATAAACTATTACTATTTATGAACTCATTGGCCTAGTGGATAGAGTGTTCGCCAATGGTCAAGGAGACCTGGGTTCAATCCCAGATCAAGTACCATTTTTAAAGACTTTAAAAATGGTACTTGTTGCTTCCTTGCTTAACACTTAGCAATATAATGTACGGATCAAGGATAAAGTGGAACAATCCAGGGAAAGGAGTAGCGCCCTCCCCTACACCTTGGTGTAGTACCTATTGAAAAGGAAGCCTGCTGGTTGCCCTCGACTACTGTCGCCAAATTTACTTTTACTTACTATTTATGAGGCTTTTACTAAGTCTGATACAGAGGCCTCAGGTAGATTATATTACGTGCTGTTTGAAAATATTCGTATTCAATAAAACTGACACAAAAAAGAAAAAAAAACTATAAGGAAAAAAAGTAAATATGAACATACAATGAACTCAATTCCCTGACCTCTATGCGTGAAATAACCCTGGACGAGTTGACATGCCGTTAAAATGCTAAGCCAGCTCTTCTTTGCTTAATGTCGATGGTCTGACAGGAAGCAATATATTCAGTGTGATCAGATCGTAGATCATTCATTTACTAAACCCTGCTTGTAATACAAAAACAGAAGTATGGGCCACCCAGTGAGAACTGAACTTATTTGCATTGGTTTACTAGCGTTTACACCACACGAGGCTCCTCATTTACTCAAGTTAGTTTAGTTTAGTACAAGCCCAGACGTATGGAACACCCAGTGAGAATCGAACTCACAATAATTTGCAAGCCTAACTTGCTAACTATTACGCCACATGATGCGCCCCTTTAAACTATGTATAGCATAAATGTGGCTCTAGGCTGAAATATAGAACACCCAATGTGTATCGAATTCACTAAGTAATTGTTAATCAGTAAGGCTAGCTTACTAACAATGATGCCACAGCGAAGTGCATATATAAAGTCGCCCTATTCTGACACAAGACGAAAAATATGGATCACCCTGCGAGAATATAACTTGTTAACTTCGGCTTACTAGCCTAGCTTGCTTACTATTACACAACGCAAAGCGACCCTTTCAAAATGTAAACCTTGCTTAGATTTGAAACAAAGTAGTTAAGCATGAGGTATCCATTGAGAATTCAGTTCACTACTTATGCTCGGCGAAACTATTTTGTTAACCATCATTTAATAACAAGGCACACATATAACCCACACCCGCAAAAATCAGTTGATTTCATCGAGTTTCAAAAGAAAAAAGCTATATTTAGATTTCCTTGTAAGCCAAATAAGTCAGTTTTAGATAAAAATTGAAAATAAGTTCTTAATTGAGATCTTTTCATTCTTAATTTTTCTGCTACTTTATCTTTCATCTTATAGTGTATTATCACATTGCAATGCTTAGTTCTTATTTGAATTACAGAAATAACCTTAAACAAGATTTGATTGATTGATTTACTGATTTTTACCACATGTCAATCAGTCTTTGATTATTGTATGCCTTGAGGTTTGGAAATTACATTTTTTTGTTTAGATTCTCAAGATTTTTGAGCACGGTTATATAATATCAAGTATTCGTATCTAATACAAATAATTTAGGATCCTAACAGTTACTATCTCTCCGGGTCAGAGTGGACCTGGGGTTCATGGCAATGAAGAGGTGATTCAACATTCCTCACAACTCCAGAACTTGAGGCTCACCATCGGATGCAACTTAGTTACACCAACTTTTTGGGAAGAAGGGGTTTTTACCCTTCTGTTATGGATACAAAGTATACTAAGCCCCGGGTAAAAAAAAAAGCCTTGAACTCGCATCCAGTATCCTCGGGACACCAATCTGACATACACAAAATCTCGTTAATATAGTCCTGGAACTATATAAGCAAGTAAGATGCAAATTTCTTCACTTTCACCGTCATCAGCGATAGAAAGGAACAAAAATGATGTGAGCTTTACGATAAAAAAAAGCAAATAACGTGAAAAAAGATCAAAGAAAAACAAAAATAAAAAATGAATGCTTTACATCTACAAGGACAACGTGTAAACAAATAATACAAAGTGTTTCACAATTTTTGAAACAAAATGATTTGGCACAAATCAATAGCCACAAATGATAGAATAATAAGAATCATTTATTGAAAGGTAAAAATATAAGATTTTACGATATGCTACTTCAGGGTGTCTCAAAATAGATGCAACCCATTAATATGATAATGATTTATTACTGAAACAATCGCAATGGCTGTGATTAGGAATACGTTCCGTAAAATAAAATGCATCCTTTGAGCTTGAAACATCTAATCAATGTTTTTTTTAATTGTCATTATATCAGCTTTCAGTACATGCAATCTATTTTGAGTTTCTTGTCTCAGTAATAAATCATTACCATATTAATGGGTTGCATCTCTTTCGAGACGGTTTTGAATGTTTTTGTCACCAAATAAGTGCTGACGCAACATATTTTTTCCTCTCTTGTCCAAGGCATTGTGATCGAGGATTAATAGTTGTTATAGTATACTATTTTCAAATCTGAAACAAAAAAGAATGCAGCATTATTATTAGTAGAGTTATTTGCAGTCACATGGGGTCCCATGTATATTGAGACAGCCTATACTTTGTCTCGAACATGAACTAAAAATCTCAAGAAGAATCCAAGAGGACATGACCGGAGTCCCAGAGGGTGAGAAACCTGTTACCCTACGATATTCACTATTGCTATAAACTTCAAATTCCAAGTTGAAAATCTAACTCCTGGCTTGAAATGTGTTGAAATTGAACTTCCTTGTGTATCTTTCTTAAACAATCTTGAAAGACTGTTTGTTAATATTTCTTCACGCTAAAAATCTATTCTCTCGGCGAAGACACAATTTCGCTATATTTGACTAAATATATCAAAATAATCTGAATAAGGAAAGAGAATAAAGTCAATAGAGAAGATCTTAGAGGCAGATGCTTTGTTTGAATAATTGGGAAACACCCTGTATATCGTGGAGAAACTTGGATAAAGAAGACTGTAGCTATATGACTACTAAATTTGAGTTTCGCCGGTCGATCAGTTGATCTCTGACATCAAATCTACAAGTATCACTCATGTCTGGATACTACGTGTGAAAAGAAATCATATGGAGACTTTTTTGTATTTCCGATTCATGTTTTTCCCTACGAAAATGACCTGAACATGATGGCAAAAAGTAAGATGAAAAATGTCAAAGATTATTAAATGCATATAAACGTAATCACACTTCTTGTGCAAGAATACAAAGGTTGGGTTATGCATTATATATAAGTCGTCGTATATACAGACACGTAAGTAATTAGACACGATTATTTTATGCACATTTAACATGTAATAAAGATATACTATTTCTCTGTTAACTGTAAAAATACAAGAACTGCAAACCGCTTCAAAGCGCCATGTAATTTTGGAGCATGGAAATCGTCAGATTTCAAAAGTTGTTATATTGTTGGTGAATTTAGGCTAAAGTAGAATGGACCAGTGTCAAATGTCATCAAAACTGAATCGGAGACTGCGGTTTTGCACTGTTTATCAATGAAATAATGGAATCTATTAAGTCTAGTTTTTGATCGACATGGGCAAAAAGAAAAGAGTCTATATACGATGATCCATTTCTTAAATAAGACCAGATCTAAATGAAAAATCAGTATGCAGTTCAAATAGCAACTAGCTCTTGTAATTCTGATAAACTATCATTTTATCTTTATATATATATATATATATATATATAGCGAGAGGAAATTAGAGAGGAAAAGAGAGATATTAGTTTTCTCTCTAGCTTATTCTCTCTTCCTCTCTCTATGTCTCATTCTTTAATTTTTCTGTTTCTGTTTCCGTCTCTCATTTTCTTTCTGCCTCTGTTTCTGTCTCTGTTTATATATATATATATATATATATCATTGACGAGGCTGTTTTCATTTCACATCGCACTTATACCCTCGGGAAATGTGTAAATCCAACTATTTCCCCTCCATCTATGGGGAAATAAATGACAGGCTGGGCTCTTTAACCTTGGTATGGCAACTGGTCAAGGAGAAGAAAAAATCTAAATTCAAACCTGTTAAATTCCGCTTAAAAATTGACCTTGTTCTGCATCTTGCACGCGCGGAGAGGTCGGTATATATATATACATATATATATATATATATATATATATATATATATATATATATTACATTATTGATTAAATAAAGTTCAGTGTTATTTTATCGTCAGTCTCAACTTTTTCATTTTCATAACACTAAATTTTTCACTAATCCACAGCACCATTTTCAGAGGTACCTCGTAACAAGAACTAAGGACTGGTATTGATTTCCCAGTGGGTAGACTGTTCGGTAATGATCTGGGTTCAATCACAGGTCATGTCATACGAAAGACTTAAAAAATGGTACTTGATACCTCCTTGCTTAACACTTAGCAATGTAAGGTACGTATCAAGGGTAAAGTGGAGCAATCCAGGGAAAGCAGGAGGGCCTTCCTCTACACCTCGATGTAGAAGCTATTGAAAAGGGAGCCTTCTGGTCGCCCTGGACTACGGTCGCCAACTTTACTTACGATTGAAACTGTGGGTGAGACTTCGTAGGTAAATGATTAATGTCCGAGACTGCAACCTTAAAGTAAGCGCGTTCGAACCCCACTTGCACTATTGTGGGGAAAGATAATTACCCTTTTTATTCCCGCAGCTATAGATTAAATAGTAACACAGTTGTTCTTTTACAATGATGTCTTTGGTATTAAACAACCCATACTTCGTACAATAATGAAATGTGTCAATGTTCATATCATCAGCTGAAAACGATATCAACATACGTGGATTTCTTAGAATATTTGGACTATTGACCTCATCATCATTGTTATGCTCACAACACTTCGGCCGATATGTCTTTCGGCCTCTTTTATGTAGAAATTAGGAGCCTGAACTGAATCCTTTACTTAATCCACGGTGGTAGACTGTTCCACTTCTGTCAATTACAACCGGGTACAAAACTTACCCGGCCGAAACGCTGTGTATAAAAATGAAGGTGTGGTCAAAAGTCCGAATATTCTAAATTATAAAAGTTATCAAGATTCATCTAAGAAATTTAGGCAATTAATACGAGAATTGTTCAAAAAGTTCTAAGCCAGATTATAGATTTCTCCCACATCCCTCAGCTTTGTATGCACAGAAATGAAAACGAATCTGAATTAGTTTTTCTAGTTTTATATGAAGTGGTAGTGTGTTGTCACAATAAAAATGATCAGTTCTGCTCTTCTTTCTGGGTGAGGCTTAAAACTTTTTGAACGACCCTTGAATATCATTTTCCGTACGCATTATTTTTAATTAATTTGTAAGCAGTTAGTGCTTCCAAAATGTAAATATTCCCACGTTTTTTTACCTCCCTTTCTTATATATATAGATGCATTCAGTTAAACAATTAATATTACATATATTACATATTCAAAGGGATTTTTTAAGTCTAGGAAATAAACACAACAAAGACAGTCATCCTGTTAGTGGGGCTTAGAATATACTAACTGTAACACCTGCTGCGGAGCAAGAACCGCTTATAAAGTGGGTGTTCTGTCTTACACTAAACAACATCTGATGACGAGACTCTAGTTCTAGAGATCTAGTGGGTGTACAGTATCTTTGCCATTATTTACCGGTCCACTCTGCGCGGGTCCTATTTAAGAGACAAAAATTATTTACAACTGACTGGAATACTTGATGCCGTATAACTGAAAATCATTTGTATTAAGAATAGTTACTTGAAGCTACGATTGTTTACTAAGGATTATCATTCGTAACTTGAAACCATGTGTCCAAACAAATGACTAATAATCACTTGAGCCCCTATAATTATTCGTATTAGATAGGAATACTTGAAACCATACAGTTATATGCAAATAATTTGTTTTGGATAAAAATTCTGGGTATATAATTATTCAAAAAACTCTTATGAAACTACACAAAAAATGTGAATATGAATATTGGATAGTTGGTGTGTTTATGGCATACCAACCCCAGTTGGTAACTCAATGCCAAATCCTGTTTATATATATATATATATATATATCATATTTACCAACCCCTCCGCTCGGGTAGGATATGTCATAAGGTCAATTTTATATATATATATATATATATATATATATATATATATGTGTGTGTGTGTGTGTGTGTGTGTGTGTATGTGTGTGTGTGTATTTGCATGTGTGTGTGATTTGTAAAGGAACAGTTTAGGTGATATTTCTAAACGAGCAAGAACTCATTTTTGCGCAGTTAAATGATTTCAGGTACTGTTATTTAACTCTAATAATTCAATTTAACATCAGTCATTTGTTTGCTTACAGATAAACGGTTTCAAGTATAGTGAATGATTGACCCATAGATGGTCCTGGGAGTAATAGTAATGAAGTGGTACTCCACATTCGCCAGAGCCTCAAGGTTAGAGCCTCACCATCAGATGGTTTAGTGTCATAACTAGGACACTCTTTAGCTCGGGTCTTACCCCTTGGCAGAGATGCAGCCCTAGCCGACTGGGCCTAGACATAAATGTACAATGAACGTAATTTTATGATTTTAAGGCATAAAATAACCCTAGACGAGTTGACATGCCGTTAAAATCAATCAATTGACCAAGCAAGCAACAAGGTCACGTGATTTAAGTGTGATGGAGATTTTTTTTCCTCTATTATAAAATGATGCACAAGAACGCCATTTTGTAATACATACTTAAAATGTCATGATGTGAAAATGAGCCGCATTGTCAGAGCCAGTGGTTTGAGTAACAGGAGTGGTACTTCTGCCATTTTTTGATTGACACAGGTCTGCATTATCTCGGCACCATGCTGGCTGGCTGATTGTCGTATATATTTCTGTTTTTGGTCACAACTAAGCATCAAAGACATTCTGATTACTTGAACTGTATTTCCATGAATTTCTCAAACGACTGAGGTTTCTGACTCGCTTTTTAAATGCTTTGACCTCTGCCTCCGGAACGACGCGCTCTGAAAGGTTGTGGCGTTGCTATAGTTGTGAGAATATACAACAAAATAAACACCAACAAATCACGATAAATTTGCCTCTACGTTAACATCCATAAATTAATGGATTTGTGGTGAGAAATGAATCCCGAACGATAACAGGAGGCAAACCCTTAATTGGTTATCTACAGTTGGGTTTTCCTTGATTTCATTTTGTTTTTTTCTCTGGTAATGACTTGGAAATACACAAATAACATAAATCAATATTCTGATCACCGCTTAGCGGAAAATCTATTTGCCCAGTCGGCAGGGGCATTAGAATACACCGACTGCTTCTCTGCAGAGGAGTAAGAACCCCCACCACCACGAATACCCCAGATGTAACATTAAACAATCTGATGGTGAGGTTTCACTAATGCTGGAGCTTTGAGGAATGAAGAGTACCCCTTCATTGCCATGACTCCCAAGTTCACTCTGGCCCGGAGTGGTAGCACTTGATAGGCTCTTATCTATGGCTCAAATAGAACTAAACTGTGTTGGTTGAGATTGGATTGTTTTGACATTTAAACTGCGTACTTATGTTAAACTGAATTGTTTGTTTTTACATCTAAATCTGTGAATTGCCCAGTCGGCTGGAGCAGTAGAATACGCCGACTGCTTCTCTGCAGAGGGACAAGACCTCCCCCAATGAGTGTCCAGGATATGACACTAAACAATCTCATGGTGAGGTTCCAGTAATGCTCGAGCTTTAGCAAATGTGGAGTACCGCTTCATTGCCATCGCTCCCAAGTCTGCTCTGTCTCGGAGTGGTAGCACCTGATAAAGTCCTATCTATGGTCAAATAATGTCCTATCTATGGTCTTTATGGTCTGAATTGCTTGAAATAGAACTGTTTTGACATTTAAAATGCGTACTTACGCTAAATTGAATTGTTTGAAATAGAACTGTTTATATGTTTAGGAATGGATTTATCATTAATAACCTACAATGGTTGATGTGCCATAAAACCAAACCAAACCATAAAATCTATATAACAGAGTATAAAATGTTGAGACATGCTGAATTTTAATATGCATCGTTTTAGGGTCAAAGAAATGAAGAATTATCCTCCACTCCAAAGTTATTACCTGAACAATCATCACCCTAAAGTATTCACCTGGGGAATTATCACCCTATTTCGAAGCACCTGAAAACTCATAACGGCAAATGTTCACCTGAAAAATGGTCACAAAGATGGCTTTGACATTAAATAACCTACGTAGTTTGATATGCCATTAAATAAAGAAACAGGAAAATGTAGTAGTAATTTCCAAAGCTTTTTGCTTTTATGTGGCCTAAGGCCTAATAAATGGGGCACCCAATGAAACTCGAACTCACCCGTGAAAGTTTGCTAGTCTAGCTTGCTAACCATTACACCACGCGAAGCGCCCAACTGAAAAATGTAGTTTGCCAAACTACAGTAAAAGACCAAAACGGATCTGGTATCGTCTACATTGGATCAACTGAGAGAACATTTTTTTTGTTCATTTTTTAATGGCATATTAACCTTTGTGAGTTATATTATGCTAAAGCCGCCCGATTGTACAATAGAACTCATAACTTGTTGTGATGTAGTGTTCATCCCTTTACCCAGATAAGTTGAACGTGGATATAATAGCACGACTGGAGTTTATTTGTTATTTGTTTGTTTGTTATTTGTTGGTTTGTTTTTTAATGGCATATCAACCTTTGTGAGTTTTTTATGCTAAAGCAACCCTATAGTACAATAGAACTCATGGCTGGTTGCGATGAGGTGTTCAGACATTTCCACAGAGAATTAGTCAGAACGTGGATACAATTGCACATCTGGAATTTATTTGTTATTTAATGGCATATCAACCTCCTCGTGTTATTTAATGCCAAATACACCCATTTTTTTAGAAGGACAGTAGTGGTACTATTTAACCCATAAATGAGAGAATAAGGAGGTTCATACCTTTCCGAGGGGCGTTTGTCTGAGAGTGACCATAATTGCGTTACTCGATTTCGAATTCGAGTACTATGATTCCGTAGTTCAGCGTTTTAACCATTACACCTCGGGAACACCTCCGATTGGAGTTCGAACTCGCTTATGACGAGTTCGCTGTCCAACTCGTTAACAATGAAGTCACGGAAACCCCAGAGAACTTTTAAAGAAAGTTTAGTAACTTTAAATATTCTTTCAAAAATAAAAGCTCTGCATATTACACCTTTGTATCGAGATACGGATGGGAGCTTTAAGAGAAAAATAAAGAGGACAATCCTAAGGAAAGTCTATCGATACAACGAAAGTACGAATACGGGTCATCTATGTTTGGGCCGAGAAAATCAGGATTATTGGATTCTCGAGGAAGGAATTTCTACCCAACAAAAATTTACTAAGCTTTCTTTTGATTTGGCTTTATGGCGCATCAACGATTGTGGCTTATTAATGCCAAATCCGTTTTTATACCAGTTCTATTTCAAACAATTCAGTTTAGTATAAGTATAGTTTTTTGTTTACACAAAGTTTCAATGTAAAAAACAGTTGCATTTCAAACAATTCAGTTAAGCAAACAAAAACAGTTCCATTTCAAGCAATTCAGTTAAGCACAAGTACGCAGTTTAAATGTTAAAACTGTTCTATTTCAATCAATTCAGTTCAGCATAAGGACTCAATTTAGTTATGTTTAACCCACAGATAGGACCTAATCGGTTGCCACCACTTCGAGTTAAAGTGGACATGGGAGCGATGGCGATGAAGGGGTACTCCACATTCCCCAAAGGGGTACTCCACATTCTACAGCCCCAGCCGACTGGGCAAACTAAGCTTTCTGCCTTAGTTGTGGCGCATGGTCGTTTGAATGGGGAACTCACTGAGATTCGGACTCATTCGTGAAAGTTTGCTTACCATTATACTACCCCAGGGAAACAAATATCAAGCTGAGGCAGTATTCAGAATAAGAATATTAGGAAATCTATAAAAAATGTTAACTGAACAAGATAAATTTGATATTAGTAAAGGTATTTATTGCCACATTTTCCTTAATAAATCGAATAAATAAAGAGATTTTTCTTTAAACAACTAGGTTAATTAATTGACAAGATTTAAGTTGCTGAGGGTTTCATGAGTGGTGTAAAATTTTAGATACATAAGGATACATGATACCAAACAATAACATTACATCCGATTTTGACACAAACTTCGAGCACCAATCTTTTTTTAAATGAGTCCATTGGAAAAATATAAAAATTCTTCTCTCCGTTGTATGATGGTTATGTAAAGAAGTGGGTCTCTGTTTTATATACATATATATATATATATATATATATATATATATATATATATAAATCATCATCATCATGTCGTGCCGCCAGCACGGATATCCTTGACAATCTCTCGCCACTTTTCCCTATCGTTCATCGCCTCCGGCAGGTCTTCTGGGTTACATCCTGTGTCCTCACATAGCTGCTGTATGTAAGTTCGGGCTGGTCGTCCTGCTTTTGCTTGGCCATATGTGGGGGTCCATAGGAGTACGTCACTTACGAGCTCGTCCTTGCTTCTCCAGCAGTGTCCGGCGTGTCTGGCTCGTCTGACCTGTATAGTTTTCGTGATGGGAGGCAAGTGGCCGTACAGTTGTCGCCAGGACTTGTTCAATATTGCTCTCAACATTCTTGTGTAGTTGCCGTCAAGTTTCTTCTCCAGCCGTTTGGTTAGCGTCCATGTAGTGCATCCATATAGCAGTATCGATACAACCGCTGCCTGGAAGAAACTGCGCTTCATTTCATCGGTCAGGTCTGATTTCCATATCATTGAGAGCCTATCTATAGCTGTCCATGCTTTCGTTAGTCGTGTGTCGATGTCGTTTTCGGTTGATGAGACGCTACTTCCTAGGTAGGTGAATTTGTCCACTAGCCTCAGAGAGGCTCCGTCTAGAGTGGTAATGTTGCCCGTTTGGTTGTAACACATATATTCAGTTTTGTGCGCATTGACATGGAGGCCAATGCCTGCTGCAGCTCGTTCCAAACTATGCAGTAGTGTCTCTGCTTGATTAGGCGTATTCGCCAGTAACGCTAAGTCATCAGCGTAGTCGGCGTCTGTGATTGTTTTTGCTGGGTACCTTTTGCTTCTTTTCTTAGCTCGAAGCCATTTTCTCTGATTTTGTCGATCGAAGCTCTAAGCACGTAGTCTAGACAGATGATAAAGAGGTATGGGGCTAGCGTGTCTCCTTGTAGTACTCCTGCAACAATGTCGAAGTTTTCCGTGTCTCCATCTGGTGAACGTATATATATATATATATATATATAAGACAGCTTAATTGTAATTGGAGGTGGGTATCCTCGTGATGTAAGGGTTAAAGAGTCGGACTGCAAACTCGAAATATGTGAGTTCGATCTCCGATCTAGCTATCACGTTCACTTTTAGACTGATACAGTTGAGAAAGGCATGAACCTCTTTACTCCCTATCCTGCTTTCCTGAGAGCATTGCATTTAAGTTTTCACAAACTATTTCACTTGTTGATACTCTTAAAATAGAAATACTCTTAATTCCTGCACATATGTGATCATGCAACAAGATACAGTATAGCTGTGAGAATTCTCAAACTACAGTAGAGTACTACAATATTATATGCAGTCTTTAAACACTGGATATCCTTCTCTAGTACCCACCTTCGAAAAAAGAATTCGACCTGATAATGGAGTAGAATTTTTTGGTTAAGCGTGTCACTGCTGTTCTTCTACAAGGATGGTTTTGGCATCATATAACCCATGAAGAATGATATGCCATTCAATAGAGATAGCAGAGTAATTCTTACATTACGAATTTAAAATTTAAAACGTGGACACAGCTGAACATTTATAATAAAGTAATTATTTCTAGATGTCAAGATGAATCTAGTTGTGTCCGTGCCAAAATGATGGATAAAATGAAACCATTGGAATCATTTTGAGATGAGGCTTCTTGATCTGAGAATTAATTTTTTATCTATTGCGGACTTTTTGTCCTCAGTTTGGTAGTTTTTGTGCTGTTTCTTCTTTCACTACGTTTCGGCCAAATTTCACCTCTGGCCTTTTTCGGGTGAAAATCCGGCGAACACTTATGCACGACATACAGAACATTTGACGCGCAATTACGATGAATAGTTAATTTGGTGTCACTTGCGTGGGATATAGACTATTGGCTCTGTTGTAGAATCTCGGCTCGGCGATCTGTAGTCAGTGGTTCGATCTTCAGTAGTGGAGATCATGGTATACACTGCAGATGAGACCTAATAAGGTCGAAACACCTGCCCAGTGTTCCGTATGTCGTACTTAAGTATTCGCTGGATTTTCTCGTTATGGTAATTCAAATCACAACTCCTCTGCTTAAGAAAGAAAATGTTTGTCTTTAATTGGAATCATTTTTGAGATGAGGTTTCTTAATTTGAGAATTAATTTTTTTTTTTATTTATTTATTGCGGACTTTTTTCCTCATCTTGTGTTTTTTTGTGTGTTATTTCTTCTTTCACTACGTTTCGGCCAAATTTCACCTCTGGCCTTCTTCAGGTGATTTTACCGCGACCTCAGATAGGAATGCTGAGTGTTGTAACCGTATCCCCAGTAATTACTGCCTTCCATAGTTGTTGTCTGTC
>OY757907.1:84033876-84256376 GCA_963585895.1 Sepioteuthis lessoniana
GAGTATATATATATATATATATATCACTGAGTATATATATATATATATCTCACTGAGTATATATATATATATATATATCACTGAGTATATATATATATATATATATCACTGAGTATATATATATATATATATATATATATCACTGAGTATATATATATATATATATATATATATATATATATATATATATATATATATATATCACTGAGTATATATATATATATATATATATATATATATATATATATATATATATATATATATATCACTGAGTATATATATATATATATATATATATATATCACTGAGTATATATATATATATCACTGAGTATATATATATATATATATATATCACTGAGTATATATATATATATCACTGAGTATATATATATATCACTGAGTATATATATATATATCACTGAGTATATATATATATATATATATATCACTGAGTATATAGATATATATCACTGAGTATATATATATATATCACTGAGTATATATATATATATCACTGAGTATATATATATATATATATATATATCACTGAGTATATATATATATATATATATATCACTGAGTATGTATATATATATATATATATATATCACTGAGTATATATATATATATATATATATATATCACTGAGTATATATATATATAAAAATATATATATATATCACTGAGTATATATATATATAAAAATATATATATATATCACTGAGTATATATATATATATATATCACTGAGTGTATATATATATATATATATATCACTGAGTATATATATATATATATATATATATATATATATATATATATATATATATATATCACTGAGTATATATATATATATATCACTGAGTATATATATATATATATATATCACTGAGTATATATATATATATATATATATCACTGAGTATATATATATATATATATATATCACTGAGTATATATATATATATATATATATATCACTGAGTATATATATATATATATATCACTGAGTATATATATATATATATATCACTGAGTATATATATATATATATATCACTGAGTGTATATATATATATATATATATCACTGAGTGTATATATATATATATATATATATCACTGAGTGTATATATATATATATATATATATATATCACTGAGTATATATATATATATATATATATATATCACTGAGTGTATATATATATATATATATATATCACTGAGTATATATATATATATATCACTGAGTATATATATATATATATATATATATCTATCAATACATTACTGAGTATATATATATATATATATACATATATATATCACTGAGTATGTATATATATATATATAACACTGAGTGTGTGTGTGTATATATATATATATATATATATATATATATATATATATAACACTGAGTGTATGTATATATATATATATATATATATAACACTGAGTGTATATATATATATATGTGTATATATATATATATATAACACTGAGTATATATATGTGTGTGTATATATATATATATATATATATATATATAACACTGAGTATATATATATATATATATATATAACACTGAGTATGTATATATATATATATATATATATATATATATATATTTAATACTGAGTATGTGTGTGTGTATATATATATATATTCAGTATTTTTTATATAGTAATATATATATATATATATATATATATATAATACTGAGTGTGTGTGTGTATATATAATCAGTATTATATAATTAACTTAAATTGCGAGTCAAAAATCTTCTACTTAAGTTTCACCTTAACGGATCATCAGGAAGCCTAATTTCGACTAAATTTTAAGGAGAAGTCGCCTTCTTTTATTCACCAAAAACCCCACCTACCCTAGAATTTGCATAATGAAAATAACTAACTAAATTACAGATACCATATTTTTATTTAAAAAAAAAAAAAAATATTCTCTACAACCTATTCCTGAAAATAAAAATATGGTATCTGTAATTAAGTTTTTTTTATTTTTTTTTTTTATTATTATGCAAATTCTAGGCGAGGTGGGGTTTTTGGTGAATAAAAGAAGGCGACTTCTCCTTAAAATTTAGTCGAAATTAGGCTTCCTGATGATCCGTTAAGGTGAAACTTTAGAAGATTTTCGACTCGGGATTTCATTGTATTGTGTTGAGCACTTTAGTAATTGCAGCATTCGCGGAGGGTTTTTTGGTTTTCTTTTGACCACTGAATGCGTACCCCTTGATTTTTTTTTTTTTTTCAAGGATTCGGACGACGTTGGCCTTTTCTTTCTTTTTTACCCAAAAAACTTTTTTCTTTTTCCCCTGGGCGGTGATTCGAGGTACTTTTATCTCTTGTAACTGACCAGGGTTTTTTTGTTTTTTCCGATACTGTGAATGCTGGTAGATATTAGATTAGTAAATATACATAATACTGAGTGTGTGTGTGTGTGTGTATATATATATATATATATATATATATATAATACTGAGTGTGTGTGTGTGTGTGTGTGTATGTGTCTATATATATACATACTCGGTACCATGTGTGTGCGTATATATACTCAGTACTGTGTTCTATATATATATATATATATATATATATATATATATATATATATATATATATATATATATATATATATAAACACAAGGCGTTTAAATGAAAATCGAAACCTACTTAAATTGTTAATATAACATTTCATATCAGAAGAGAATATCATTATTTTGTTTGTCTCTTCTGATCACTTTACACATTTAAGTCAATGTTCTAAAACTGTCAGTATTGATTATCATATATATCCATAAGGAAAAAAAAAAACTATTTCAATGTATAGGCAAATGTTCACCGTAAAATATTAGAAAAATTAAGATCTCAATTAATGGCTATCTTCGTAAATTTACCTATCCATATTTGAATTTGGTGCTACAGTTTGCACAGTAGGTCGAATTTTATGAATAATTTAAACTTGTTAACCATGAAGATAATCATTTAGTTTATATCTTTTAAATGAATTGTCAGTAATTGACAAATAATCAGATTTGTGTCTTCTTCAAATGGCATATATATATATATATATCCACGAACACATACATTACGTATGTGATTGATATAGGGGAGATAACTTTTAATTGTTCTGATGTGTTGTCTTACTTTCTGAATGTCCCCCCATATTTTTTTGTTTAATTCAATGCTTTTTTATTTATTAATTGTTTTTTTTTTCCCTCTTTTGTTTTATAGCTTCATTGCAATCATTTCAACCTTTAATTCAATGGATTGCAGACTTTACTTTGCATCTTTTGGGTTCCATCCCTTTACAACAATCCTACTCTGGCATTCCTGGCTCTCTGCTTATCCGCGACAGCTCTGTGCTAAGTGTTCTACGTGAATTGTTTGTAATCATCCGTGTGTGGGGCCACATCAACCCCAATTGCTTGCCGTTCTTCACGAACTCTTCCATCGACTGTCTGTCACACTTGTTCAAACTGCTGACCAAGGCGTGGCTGTGTGTGAAGGAAGGTAGCAGTGTGGAGTATGACGAGGGACTTGTCAATGATTGCTGCCACCTAGCCAGTGAGGTGATGATCCGAAATACTCGGCAGAGTTTCAGTCAGGACACTCTTGGCTTTGCCATGTTCCACCAATCGGGTCCTCTACATTTTGAGCTGGGCATTGAACCGGACTACGTGTACAGCTGCAAGCAGAATCAGCAGTACATGACGTTGCCGGATATCACGACGGAAACCAAGCAGATGTATGATGTTGTGCGTCAGATCAATTTGGGCAGCAAGGCAGCTGAGCCTGTGAGGGAGTGTAGTCGTTGTGGTTCAGCCTCTCTCATTCAAAGCATCTCCACATCGACAACTATGAAGGCCTGGGAGAAAAGGTGGGCCAAAGCTTGCTTATGTGGGGGACATTGGAAGTGGACATGAAAGGAAAAAGGAAATATAAAGTCTTTATTTTTCAAACTTCTGGCAGACATCAAGAATAAAAAAAATTCTTTACTGTTTTCATTTGAAAACCTGACGACAACAAAAAAAAAAAAACACCAAACCCTAAGGTAAATAAAAAATGAAGAGTGTGGGGGAAAAGAAAGCTTTGTTTTGTGTTATTTTTTCTTCAATCCTTTCTTTGTGTTTTATAATAAAAGTATTACTTTAACTTTGTTGTTACAAAAAAGCTACATGTGTAGCTTTTTTGTAACAACTCACTAAAAATGGTCTTTTTTTTTTTTTTTTTTTTTTAGGCCACTTCCTTACCTCATAGCACAGGCTACCTAAATAATAGAATGTGTGTGAAAATGAGTCTTAATTTTAGCAGTAGCAAGCACAATAATCAGGGTGGATCAAATTTTCTTTCAAGCCATTGCTTGATAGGTAAGTTAGCATTTGCTGATAACTAGCAAAAATAATTTGTGAAATTAAGTTGAATTACACTGGTTATTTTTCCTGAAAAAGTTTAGTCTTAATTCACTTTTTTTTTTTTTTTTTTTCATAATTATTTTCCATTTCATGAATTGTTTTTTCACATCCTCATTTTTGCAGGTTTTATGTTCTTGGTAGTCTTGCAAAATGGCTCCAGAAAATATCAAATCAAATCAAGACAGGGGCCCAAATTTAAATAGGAGTGTGTGTGTGTGTGTATGTATATATATATATATATATATATATATAATGTTTTTAGTTAGTTGTTTTTTTTTTTGTGTGGGTGGGGGGGTCTGTGGGTATATTTTGTAATAATATAGCCATACCGTGACCACTGATTCTTTGAAATTATTGATGCTTACAGAAAAGATTTTGGCTAGGAGGGTGTTTAAAAACCAATTTGGAAGCCATTTATATTGCTTACTTTGAACAAGGACCACATCTAAGGAATTCTTCCTGTTAAGTGTACACCCCCTTCAATGTAACATTTACCTTTGAGAACATTCAGCAGGATACATAGTTGTTTTTACTGACCTTTTCTTACAGAAAAGAAAGATTTTTAAACTAAACTAGTTGAATCATCTTTTATGCAAATCTTCAAAGAACATACTTTGATATAAGAAACACCTGCAGTGGCCAGACTGACACCATAAAACTTTTTGTGTGTGATTTGAGAAGAAAATTAGATTAAAAAGAAAAACAGAATTTTTAAAATCTTCTTTATTTTGTAAAAATGTGGATACAACCCGATGGTGGAGGGGGAGGGAAGCAAACATAAAAAGCCAGCTCAAAATACTAACAAATTACATAACTGTTTAAAATATTAAATAACCTTAATTACTCTGCTTAGCGTCTTATTTATGTATTTTGTTTTATTCGAAATTTACTTAAAATAAAATGACTTCCTTTTTAAAATCTGTCAACTGCTTTCAATATTAAAAATGCATATCTGAGGTGATTTTTTTCTTAATTTAGATAAGCAAAATCTTCATGAATAGTTTTTTAGAAATTTCCTTGGAAATAATACCTTTTGCTGAAGAGTAATCTGAACTGAAAAAATAGATTAGCATTAATTAGGTGCTTGTATATAGTTTAAATGAAAAGGGGAATTTTTTTTTTTTTCCAATGTTCAAAAATAAATATAAATAAAAAATAAATTCAGAAAAATATATATAGCAAGCTGCCTTTTTGCAAGTTTAATATTTATATTATCTTAACTAAAAATAAAACGGCTTTTTTTTTCTTTTTATTATTCCCAAGTAAATAACACAATTATCAGTGAATAAATGCAAACTTTCTTTTTCTAAATTGTCAACACAACCCAATTCAATCCCAAAAAAAGGTAAAATTGAAAAAATACAATACCAACAATGAGGTGTAAAGTTTGGAGAAAAAAAAAAACTAAATCTTTGCTTTTTTTTTTTTAATATCAGATCTTCAAACCAGTATATTTTGTATCTGTAATACAATTTCAATAGATTAATCAAAATAATTTATCTGCACAATATAAAAACTTAGGAAGGTAAAAATTATTTACTAATCTAAAATAGCACTAGTTCATTTTATAATGTTGAGGTGCCATGCAGGAAGCAAGTCTCCTGTTGTGGTGGTGGATGTAAAAATGGCTAAGATTCTATTGGCATTCCCATTGTGAGGGTGCCTATTCATTGTATACAGATTTTACCTAAATTGTATGATAAAGAAAATTTAAATAGATTTAGAATATCTTATGTGTAAAATTGTTTGTCTCTTTGGTTTTCAAACAAGTTATACGAGCTTCGGTGCTAAAAATTGTAAAACAGATTTTCATAAAAATTTTGTTCTATGCTTTGGCAAATGAAACAAAGTAATTCTAAAAGTCAAAATGTGGAGCATTCACTCTCTTCTACCTTTAAAAATGATTTCCACAACCATGGCTGGCTAATAAGACACAGCATTTTATGTTGGGTATGTACATAGACTAAAGGCTCACAAAAAATAAATAGTCAAAGGCGCGTCTGAGGAAAGGAAGGAGTGCAATCGTTCGTACTGCTGAAAACTTGCTAAATATTTTTGTAAAATACATTTTAAAGGTTTGTTTCTTAATCAACCAAAGAATATCTCTTTCCCCAGAACATATATGCAAGCTCTTCCAAAATATATTGTGATATTTAACAGTCATCCAGTTATACGTTTTAACTTTTTTAACAGCTAGAAATTGAGATTATATTATAAAATAATTCAATTTTTAACACATGGATTGAAAATTCATTAATCACCTTTTTATGTTGTCATGTCGTGGAAGGCTTTCCAAGACAGAAAAAAAAAAAAGATAATGAGGGATTTTTGCCATTGATTTGTTTGTAAAATTGAATTGAAAAAAGTAATTTCCTTAGATAATCTAATCTCCATTTCTTACATGTATATAACATTCAGATATATAAAACAAGACATCAGCAGGGACTCCACCACAATTATTTGATGTCACAGATTCATTTTTCTTGAAGAAGGAATGCTCTAGAAGTGAACTAGTTGACTAAAACTATACTGTGTGCAATGGAAGAAAAAAAAAAAAAGTAATTCCTTTTTAATCAACAGACACTTGTTTGTACTTTCTAGTAGTACAATCCATAACAAAGAACAAATCTAAAATGTATACAGTTTTTGTGACAATAAAAGGACTAATAAACCTTTTGAACCCCCAATACTCTATTTATACTTATCATTTACCAAACTTAGCTTAGCTTAGTTATGGCAGAAGTGCAAGACATTTAAACTCCCCTGCCCATATTATCTGATGTAGGGCACTTCCAGTTGTATTATGTTTATAGAAATTGGCTTTTTTTTTTTTTTTTTTTTTCACAGTGTCGATTTTCAAAGGCTTGCTTGGTGGGTGCTGGTTTGGGCTCCCACTGAGCCTATAAAAAAAATAATTATCTTCAGTTTTATTAACTAGATTCTTTAATTTTCTAAAAAAATTTTTATTTGATTAAGAGTAGAATTTGTGATTTTTTTTTCCCCCTCTTTTAATTCATGCTAGGACATTATTTATCCCCTCTTTCCAGTCATTTAAAAATTTTTACATGGATAAAGGAATGTTATTCAAAATTGCCTGAGATTCACTTTTTTTTTTCTTTTCTAAACTATGAGTATTTTAGATAAGTTTAGTTCAAATTTTATGATATGTTTCGAGTGTTTTTACATCCCATATGCGTTGACTGTAAAACAAAATATCCCATAATACTTACATATTATGGCATATATTGTTTTACAGTCAATCTGCTTATTTGAAAATAAGTTTTAGCAAAAAAGTATCTATTTTTTTGTTGTTTTTTTTTAATATATATTAAAAAAATTCTCACCTTAAACATTTTTCTGTACACATTTTTTCTTTTCAACAAAAAAGATTAAAATAAAAGTCATCAAAATATAGATATATAATACTGAGAATATTTAAAAAAAAAAAAAAAAGAGGTGATATAAAAAACACAACAAAACAAAACCTTCGTGACATTACAAGCCGCCTTCTCTGGTAATTTGCATGTCACACAGATAGCTAAAAATCAAAGGGGAACAACTTCTGCTGATGCAAGGGTGACAACAAATTGATTAAAAAAATGTATGAGACAGAAACAAAAAAGATAAAAAATAAAAATTGAGCGTTGATTATTATTATTATTTTTTCTTTTCTAATTCAGTTTGATCAGATCTCTCTGATTACTATCTGGTGATGCCATGGTTGGTGCAAAAGGGGATGAAGCCAAAAAAAAAAAAATTATTCTATTGTCTCTGCCCATTTATGTTCCACTTTTCCAAACTAGAAAAAGAAAAAAGAAAAAAAAATATAGAAATTGTTCACAAGAATTTACTTAAAAAAAATATATATATATATATATATTATGGAAAACTATTTTTGGATTTAAATCAAAACAACAAAGGAAAACATTATAAACCAAAGTGAATATTTTTTACCCTTGTTAAGTGTTTGGAATTAGTTTCAGAAAAAAGAAGGTATATTTAAACAAATTCTATTTATCACATATATATAAAACACAAAACAATTTGATCTGCAATTGTCTTATATATTCTACATCATAGTTATGTTTCTTTATATTAATATTGAATTGGTCAATGAGCAGCCAATAGAAAAATGCCTTACATTGAGTTACTATTTTAAAAAAATGACAAACGTTGCTATCTCTAAAAAAGAATCAAGTATAGGAAAATTTCATAAAGTAAGATGCATTTCTAGTATGCCCCCTCCCCTTATGTTTCTGTTAGAGGTCAAGTTTGGGTTGGTTAAACTAGAACAGTATCCCATATTAGTACTTCTGGCATTATACTTTATGTAAATTTCTTTATTGTCCTGAACAGATACTAATTATAAACAAGAAATCAAAAACAAAAAAGTATATAAAAAAGAAGAATTAGATCAGTAGTAATGTGGCAATTTGGCACTTGCTTATAAATCTACAGTGAGATCTGAACCTTGGGTGATGACTTAGCATGTAATGTACGTAGCCTCATGTGTCAGACTAAGCAAAACCGAGTAAATAACAGTGAGATTTGAATTGACAAACTTAACTGACCATTTTGATATTATCCAGCCATATTTCATATTACTCTTTTTATTTTTTACTTTCATAAAATGACTAATTGCTTCTTCATTTAAATGAGGATGCAAATTCCACCATAATTTTATCATTACTCATTTATCTAATTTCTGTCTCGATTTGATTAATCAAACATCCATAATAAACTGGAGGATGTGCACCTTGCGAGTTAGATTAGCTGACCATCTGTAGTGAGTTTTACTCTCACTGGGTTCCCCATATTTCTGGCCTTTTGTGAAAAATGTGAGGTGTAGGTGGCACAAGAGTGCAGAGAAAGAAACTGGTGAACTGAGTTCAGACTTCAGATCAGACAGTTAGTTGCACTTTGGAAAGGCGTCAGTCTACTTCTCCCTAAAGCTATGGGTAAATAGCAGAGCAACGGAAACCCTTTATTCGTATGAAAGGAGATTTTAATCAGCTCCCCAGATAGTCGATTTTACCCGAACAATGATAAAAATTGCCCATGACCAGTATCATGAAGGTAGCAAACTACTATGACCCTCCTCTTTGGGGGCTTTGATGAGAAGAGGAGTTGCAAGGTGGGAATCCTCCAGACAAGGTTTGCCTTGCCTTATAAAATGGAATTGTGATTTTGTGTTCGATTGTCAGGTTGTGTCAGGGGTTATGCCTTACTGTTGGCACTGTGTAATCCAGTAGAAACTGAGATGTGTTACAGAAGATGGTGGCACTTCTTTTTCTTGCTCTGAGATAGACCGTTAAAGGAAATTTATTTGAGCCTAGCTTCCTGAAGAATTTGTTAAAAGAAACATACCTCTATTCTCAATTCAATGTACAATAACAGGAATGTCGTTAATTGTCAAATATATAAACCATTTCATATTTGAAAATGCCAAAATGACCTTAATATTATACAAATAAAAATTGAATTAAACATTGTATATTAATAGGTTCTTTCACTGTAAATTCAATAAGTTTTTTTTATTAAAGAAGAAAAAGATCAGTCCATGATCAAGTATTGCGGAACTGTTATCGTGTAAACTAATTAGGGACTCGTAGCAACAAATGTACGAGATAGAAATAAAAATGTATCGGCAGCTAATCTGATTGGCTGAAGGAGATTTGAACAGGAAAGCTGTTAAGAGTGGGCATGGGATAGAAAACGGAAATGGGGTTAGTTGGGAACTGGATGTAACGTCGGACGCAACTACGTGAAGGACTGCCAAAAGTTGTAACCTCTGCAAAGGGGTTTCGCACCCAGATGCAAACCTGTGAGGAAGCACATGTTAGAACTGCAATAGAAAAAGTGAAAGAAAATTCAAGGTCAGTCTCTGCTCTCTTTCCTCTTGCAACATTTTCTTTCTCTTTGTTTGGCTATGGTGGTTGACTTGGTTTTCATGTGACGTTTCTTTCCTCCCAATGACTACTGAAAAATGTAGTTGTGAATAAACTTTTGTATTAGCAAATCAAGACGGAGTTTTTGTGTGTTCTCATGTAGAGGTTATCACAAGTTTCGAATGACACTTGAGACATAGCACTACACACATAAACCTATGGTGGTGCAAATGTCTAGTAGTAGTTGTACAAACGTCTGTTGAGACTGTACCTGCACAAGCTTCTATTTGAATGCCATAGTCTATTTGATGTGTAACTACAATTGATTGAATATGGGTATTTTTTTTCTCTCTTTCTCTTTCTGTGTGTGTGTGTGTATATATATATATATATATATATATATATAAATGAAACTAAGAGGAGGATTGTTTACATAATGGAAAAAACAACCCAAGTTCAAATCCTGTACAAGTCTGTTTGCATTGCTCTTTACACTAATGCCTATAAAAAAGGCATATTTATCTGTTCTACCTCCAACTATAGATAAATAGTAGGATAGACTGGCTTCTTTAGCCCTGAAGAAGGAAAACTGAATTCAAACTTTGCTTAAAATTGATTCGTTTGCTTTCTTTGTTGGATGGCATATCAACCTTTTCAAGTTATTTAGAGCCAAAGGATACTAGTGATACTATTTAACCCATAGCTGGGAGGGATAAGGGAGTTTGTACCTTTCCCAAGTCTGAAAGTTCCGACAAGTTTACTATGATGTTGCACTCCAGCACATTATGGAGTACACGATAGGGACTCCTCTCTCTCTCTCTCTCTCTCTCTCTCTAACTGATTCTGCCTGTGGTGGAAGGGTTGGGTAGATACATAGACATATATATATAAAACTAATAATAAATACAAGTGCACATGTTGATACTTCCTCTTTCTTTCCCCACCCTTTTGGGTGGGGTGGGGGAGGGCACAAGTTCTTGCTACACCACCTGTATGAAAATGACCAAATCACCTTTAATTCAGTTCTAAAAATTCTGAAAAGCTCACCCTCACTACAATAAAGTTTGAAGATCAAATTGGAATGTAATTCCTCTTTTAGTGGCTTCACTTTCTTCAGTGTTAAATTGCACAAGTCTCACTTTAACATTATGATTAAGTTTAGGTTTATGGCATATCAACCATTATTGCTTATTTAATGCCAAATCCTGCTTTTACATATATTAAATATAAGAGTTGTAAACATATTTTGTAGAAACGCACAGTTAAATGACCAAACAGTTCTATTTCTAACAGTTCAATTTAGCATATGTCGACAAAGTTAAATGATTCCAAGTATTGCAATGTATCACTAACAATTCAATTAAATAGCAGTAGTTCGTTTACACATAGTCAAATGATTAAACTTCTATTTCAAGCAATTCAATTTAGCATAAGTCATTTGTTTGCACCCAGTTTAAATGTCAAACAGTTCTATGTGACACATAGATAGCACCCTGACAGGTGCTACCACTTTGGGCTACAATGGACCTGCAAGTGATGGTAACGAAAGGGTATTCTGCATTCCCCAAAGCTACAGCATTACTGGAGCCTCACCATCAGATTGTTTAATGTCATGTCCAAGACACTTGTAGGAGGAGAAAGTCTTACCCCTTTGCAGAGATGTAGTCACAGTGTATTCTGCAGCCCTAGCTGACTTGACTGTAACATTTATTATGTGCTCTAGTGTGAAGAGGATTGCAAGGCAGATGTGGTATCTCTCTCTCTTTTCATTTTTTTGTTGGATATTCATAACCAAATTTTCTTAGTGTCATGCATGCCAAATTCTGAGAATGAATGTAGGTAGTTAGATAAGTGAAAGTGTGACAAACAACTGCTAGGTTGGTCATCGTAATCATTAAGTCGTGCCTAAAGCATGGATTTCCTTGATTCTCTCTCTCCTGATCATCCATTGTTCCCAGCAGGTCCACCAAACTACATGCTGTGTCTGCACAGAGCTGATATAAATAAGTTTTGGCTGGACGGCCAACACTGTTATGTCCATGTGTAGGGGTCCATATGAGAACGTTGCTTATGAGTTTGTCCTTGTTTCCCCGTTGTCTTGTTCGTCTTACTGAGGCAGTTTTTGAGATGGGAATTAAGTGACTATACAACAGTTGTTTTTTGGGGTGTTGCTTCTGGGATTTGTTTGAAATAATGTGTGGCATTCTCGTGTAGTTCCCACCTAGCTTATTCTCTGGGTGTTTTGTTAGCATCAGTATGATGCACGCGTGTGGTGATATCAACACGGCCACAGCTTGGAAGAAATCGCATTTTATTTTATCAGACACATGATTGATAACCTATCAATGGCAATCCACGCTTTCGCTAGGTAGGTAGGTACATATATACAAATAAGTGTATTGTATTACTTGGTCATTTGGAAAATAAATAAAGTCAGATTTTACAATCAACCTTTATTCCTGAATTAATGAATTTAAACAGTGTTTTAATCAGTCAAAGTATGATCCATAAACACCTATTCATTTCTGTCATTGATTAACAAAGTCATTTATGTGCCTGTAAAATACAACTTTAAAGGTTTTGATGCCAAGAAGTCTTCAAATGCAGTTTATACTTCTATAAAACAATGTTTTTTGTTATAAAAAAAAGTGTAGTCAGTGAGTGAGAGTTCAGATGTGGAAAAGTCTCACAAGTCAGTCAGTTTCTGCAGTGTCGGTCTGGCAACATGTAGTCCAGCATTGTTAGAAAACGAAATTATCCCTTGTCGGTTAACCAGTGACAATTGCATGTTGCTTGACGGAATGTGTATTTCGTCAAATTGCCAACAGTAAACTTCCGCGGTGATGGTCTGGTTAGATTCTAGAAAGCTGTAATGGACGACGTTGATAGCGAGTCGTCAGATAGTCGTCGTAATCTTCGGTTCGTGCAGTTTTCTAGAGACGATCCGATATTGCTGCCTGACACGTTTCTCTGACGCTTTGACTTTGTGTTTTCCGATGTCGGTCGTTGGTTGCAGATGGAAGTCCTCTATCTTTGACATTCGTATCCTCGCTACTGAATGTCTGAAACAAGTATTGTACTGTTTGATCGTGAGCGGATCCTTCGCCCAAGGCTCTTATGATGTTGTTTGGGAGACATTTGATCATTTGCATTAACAATTTGATAAAATTAAGTTGTTTTCATGTTAGCATGGGTATGGAAGGACACACGGTAATAGACTAATTCATATAATTCGGTAGCAATACCTCGTTTACTAAAAGTGACGTTGACACAAGCGTTGGTTAGGTATGGACTGTTATTGACAGGTTAATGGCCATATGGAAATCTGATCTCTCTGGTAAAATGAAATTGGAATTCTTCCAAGCAGTAGCCGTGTCGATACTACTGAATGGTTGCACCACTTAGACTTTGATGAAATGCCTGGAGAAAAAAGCTAGATGGGAATGACGGGAGAATACTATGTGCAGTTTTGAACAAATCTTGAAAACGACACCTTACGAAACGGCAGTTGTATGGCCACTGACCTCCGATCTCGCAAACTCTCCAAGAAAGACGAGTGAGATGTGCTGATAAGTAAAAACAAACTTCCAAATGACGTTTTCTGGACTTTTACATATTGTTGGTTGATTAACAAAAACTTACATTTGTCAGCTCGGTGTCGACACTGGATGCTGTCTTGTGAATTGCCAAGAGTAACAATCGATACAGAGGGATAGAGAGAGAGAGAGTCAAGGGAATCCATATTATCAGCTCGCCATGATGATTAGGTAGATTAGATATCTTGTGACAATGATAAATGCCATCGATTAGTACATATAATATACATTGCATATTAATTGTGTGTAGTCACAATTTAATACGATTGGACCATTTTAATGTTAGCGTGAATGCAGAAGAATGCATGGAAATTCTTATAGATCTTTCTCTTGGCAAAGAGACACTCAATTCGCTGAATAATACTGATCCTTTTCTTAGTAATAGTTTTGAGTTTTGGCACTTGGCAGAAGGTGGTAATTTAGAAGTCTCATTTGGCAATGAAAAGTTTATTAATTTCATTTTTTTATCTATATTTTTGAAAGTAACATTTACTCACCTGGATGTCAGTAAGAGTCTTCAGAAAACGAGTTGTCAATACTGCATTGTTATCCATAGTAGGGATGTAAAGGTTTGTGCCTTCATACAAAATTCTTTCTATAGGACAAACAACACAAGCAGTTCCGGCCCCAAACATCTCTTTAACCTGTAAGAAAATAAATAAACCAATTTAAAGTTGAATATATCTGAATAGTTACATTTAATCCCTGTTTCACAATTAAAGTTTGGCCATAGTATATGAAATTGAATTATATATATAGATATTTATGAATTCAAAAGGAGACACTTTGAGTAATTGTTATCATAGGAAATGGACTTGGTAGCTGACAGTGACAATTATAATCGGAATTACTAAGGATAATATTTGTTAACAACATTAGTAAGCCTGGTAAAGGCTTACTAATCATTATATTTGTTAATGACAAAGCTTATATACATTGACAATTTCTGCTTATTATCAGGCTTAATAATGATTGTATTTTATTACTATCAAAGCTATTATACATTGACAATTTGAGCAGCTTGTTATCAAGCTTACTAATCATTATATTTTGTTAGAGACAAAGTTTATATACGTTGACAATTCAAGCTTATTATCATGGTCTTTTTTTCTCAATGATCGATTTGTTTTAATGGGGACTCGGCCATGATTATTTTAAGCTTAAATGTTAGGAAACTGCATTGTATGTTTAGATTTACATTTGTGTATTTGTTTCTTAAGAGATTTTGCACAATTATATGATACCAAATATTCTTATGAAATACAAATTATTTGCACACATTTGTATGGTTTTATTTCTATTTAATAATAGTCATAATATTAAAATAACATCTTACCTCGGTACCGATTCCGGAAGTAGCCGGGTGAAACTGGATGAGGTAAAGATGGTATTATATAGCAGAGGAGTGTGGAATGCCCTGTTTTCATTGGCTGTTTACTAAAAGACAGATGTCTATAAGAACGGCCGAAGTCCGGCCTTATTAGATTTTTTCTTTGCTTTGGTAGAGGCACGAGCATAGCACGTCGCGATAACGGAGGCGGCTTGGCTCTTTCAGAGTCATGCCGGGGTTACTGTCGGAGCCGATATGATGCAGAAATAACCCGAAATCGGCAATGAAGACAGCGCATCACTGAAGACCTTCCTGATGCATCTAAGATGTATGATTGAAATCCATTTTTACACAGTTAAATACTTTCAAGTAACTAATTATAATCTTTTGAAAACAATTATGGCTTCAAGTTACAATTCTTAATACAAATAATTTGCAGTTATATGGCATTAAGTATTCCTGTTGAATACAAATAATTTTTAAATAGATTTATGAGACTCTAATAGGTATCATCACTCCAGATCAGAGTTTACAATGAATTGATTCCCCAGAACTGGAGCCTCACCATCAGGTGCAGTTTACTGTCATACCTAGGAGACTTTTTTTTACGGGAGATGTGTTCTTACCCTTCTAATATAGTCGATTAAGACCCACCAACATAGTTAACTTTTGCCTCGGTTAAACATGAGAGTGTCAAAAAACAAAAAAAATATGGCACCTAGATGTTGAGAAAAGAGAAAGGGATCAGTGACTCTTGCTTGACTAAAGCAACTGGCTCATTAAACTTGAGACGAAATGTTTGAGTATGAATCTCACTGAGAGCTTATCCTTTATTATTTTTGATGTACATTGATGATAAAAACCAACTAAAAATTAATGATGAAAGAAAATATTTGTGAAAATTAATTATAATAATAACAATGGTTGACAATAAAAAAGTTGAATAAATAAAAACATATTTCTGTTTGTCAGTTTATAACACTATGTAACAAAACTCGTAAATATTTATCTTCCTAGGTAGAAAGTGTTATTTTCTAATTTCTTATGGATAAAGTCAATGGAAAAAATCTATTTTTCTCTTCAAACTTTTAGACTTTGATAATGGAAATTTTAAAACATGATAGGAGACCATATTTGGTGGCTGAAACAAGAACGGAATTTACTGTCATAAATCTCAAAAAACTACTCGTTCCTAAACATTTTTGAATAACTTTAATATACATATGAGTAAATTTTGATTGAGATGTTGTTTTGTTCGGACCTTATGTAAAAGAAAATGTGCAAATTTCTTGGTTTTTACCAAGAAGATAGGTTTATTCCTAAATTTTATTATCCGGGGCACAAAAGGAAAGTTTGAAGAGAATAATGGTCATTTTCTATGCTATCACAATATGAGCAGTTAAGAAATAACGTATTGTTATGGTGAGATATGTAATCACCACCGGAACATTTTAAATAAGGGACCAGTCACCGCATAGAGAAACACAGAGAGACCCCCTGGACTGAACACAATAAATACTACACATTCTCTCTCTGTAAATATTACAATAAACTTACTTTCTTTATCTAAACCTATAGTACATATTTATTCCTTTATTTCCTTCACGGAATACTATCTCTTGATTAATCATATATTATTGTCACCACAGGATATATCACGTATACTTTCCAGGAACAAAATTGGTGTCACCTAGTTATCTACAGAGATGCACTTGGTGTAATGTTTATCGTCGTAGGAAATGGAATTGGTAACTCGAGGTTAAATCCTGGATGAGCTTGCTTGCATTTTACTCTGTGCTAATACCTTTAGGAAAGACATGAATCCATCCCCTCCCCTCCCCAGCAATTAGTAAATTGTAGGGCAGACTGTGGTCTTGGTAAGGCAATTAGTCAAGAAGAAGAAAAATCTTTGGATTCAAACTGGCTGTACTTTGCTTCAAAATTAATCGTGTGTTATATACTGCATGTGATGGAAGGTTCGGATGTGGTTTCGTTTCTTTGATTTTGATGGCATGTTAACCTTCGTAGCTTATTTAATGCCAAAGTGATACTATTTAACTCATAGCTAGGAAGGGGTTTGGTTAATACATGTATAGTGTATGATCCACTCAAATTCATTTTCCTTATCAACTCGTGTTAAAATCAGATTTATTGCTTAACAAGTAAAGAAAAAAGCATGAAAGGGTTAAGTGCTGTTGCCCTCTAGGTACAAAACACGTCTATTGTTCTCGTGTATTTCACACAGTTTATTTTACACAGATATTCAATGCTTTGGCTATATTTACAATAAATACTTTATAACTGCTCACACAGATCTGTTCTCTGCATTAAATCAGACAGAAAAAAATGTGGAAAGATAACTTTCTTTGGGAACAGCTTGAAAAGAGATAAAGACACTTCATATGAAGTGGCCAAAACTGAGCACTTAAGCTAGAAGTATGTTCTTTGATCTTGGGTAAGAATTAAATGTACATGTGCGTGTGTGTGCAAACATACACTCACTTGTTATATACACAGAGTTTGATTTATGAGAGAAGAGGAGATATTGAAATAGAACAGGTTAAAAGCATGGGAAGGGTGACTTGAAGTAAAACTTTTTTAGACTGTTTATTTTTACAATGCAAGTATCATTGGGAAATGAGTAAAGTTTTGGTAAACGGGCCAAAATAAGTTTTAAAAAATGTGAGGCTCCAGGTTACCCTTTGTCATCGTCGTGGCATGCTGCTAGCACGGACTTCCCCGACCGTCACTCGTCACTATCGTCTGTTGCTCTTGGGAGGTCTTTAACAGGTACAGAGCTGTCGTGGATAGGTTCTACCTGGTCGACCTACCTTTGCTTGTCTGTGAGTGATCCCGCAGGGGTATGTCGCTTAAGAGTTTGTCCTTACTTCTCCGGCAGTGTCCCGCATGTCTTGTTTGTATAATTTGAATGGTTTTTGAGATGGGCAGTAAGTGTCCGTACAGCTGCTGCTTTGTGGGATGTTGCCTCCAGGACTTGTTCGATACAACTCACAGCATTCTTGTACGCTTTGTCAATGTCCATGTGATGCATCCTTACAGCAGTACTGACATGACTGCTGCTTGGAAAAAAACGCTTTATTTTATCTGGTAGGTCTGACTTTTGTATGACCGACAGCCTATCGATAACTGTCTATGCCTTCGCTAGACATGTGTTGACGTCATTTTCAGTAGATGAGACGCTGCTTCCGAGGTAGGTAAACTTGTCCACGAGTTTCAGAGATCTACCGTCTAGTGTGTAGATGTTGTGTCTTAGATTAATGCACGGGAACTGTTTTGTTTGCGTTCGCATGGAGACCTATGCCACCTGCTGCTCGTTCCACGCTGTGTACAGGGATTTGTCCAGGGCGAGTATATTTGTTGGAAGCGCTATGTCATCGGCATAGGGTGGGATATCTTCTGTTTCTTGCCTTTGCCAAAGTAAACCTGTCTTCTTTCATTACATCTATCAACAGTCTCCGGATTACCCTTACCATACTTAAAAAAAGTGAGACTCTAGATTGCACATCTTAGCATACTTTGAACCTGTACTAAAAATGCTTTAGTATTCAAGTAAATTTTTATTTACTTTTAAAAACTCATCTTGTGCAAAAACGAAAATTTTAGATAAGGATTTGGGGACAAAAAAACCCCCTTAATTCATTGGTAGGTGTTTTATGGCATTTCAACTCTTGTGGTTTATTTAATGCCAAATCCTATATGATTTGTAAACAAATTCAACTTTATTTTGAAATGAGTTGTTAGAGATCATTTATTTGCACACAGTTAAATTGGTTCAAGTATGCCAACCTAACACTATGCCAAGTCAGCTGGGGCTGTAGAATACACTGACAGCATTTCTGCTGAGGGGTAAGACCACTCCCACTGAGATTGTCCTGTTTATAATATTAAGCCATCTGATGGTGAGGCTCCACCCTTGCAGATTGAGGGAATGTGGAGTACTTCTTCACTGCCATTACTCCTGGGTTCACTCTGACCTGGAGTGGTAGCACCTGTTAGAGGTCATATCCATAGGACATTTAAACCGTGTGCAAACAAATGACTTGCATTAAACTGAATTGTTAGTGATACATAGCAATACTAGAAACCATTTAACAGTGTACAAATATATGAATAATGTTGAATAGAATTATTAGTGTTAAATAGCAATACAGCAAACTCTTTAACTTCATACCTAAATTGATTCACTAGTATTATATAGCAATACTTCAAACTATTTAAGTGTGTGCAAATGAATGAATAGTGTTCAATAGAATAATTAGTGTTTAATAGCAATACTGTCAGCAAACAAGTGATTAATATTGAACAGAATTATTAGAGCTATGTGGCAATAATTCCAACCATTTAACAGTGTAAAAACAATAGCAATACAAGTGTGCAAACAAATTAGTTTCAACTCATTTAAAAATAAAATTATCTATAAACTTTTCACTAACAAATCATATATGTACATCCATTTAAATGCGTGTAAAAATATGACTGATGTAAAATTGTTACTGTTACATCACAATACTTAAAACTATTTAACTTTGTGCAAACAAATGGTTAATATTATATAGAAATAATTGAAACTGTGTACAAAAAAAAAGTGGTCAGGCTCATTTAAAAATGTTATCAACAAAATGTATTTACAAATCATATGTATATATATATATATATATAATATGTATGTATAAACAGGATTTGGCATATGACAATGGTTGATATGCCAACAAAACCAAACCAATTCTAACACTAATGATTTTATTTAATATTAGTCATTTGTTTGCATTAGGTTAAACGGTTTCAAGTATTCCTATCTAATATTAATAATTCCATTTATGAAGTATTCCTATGTAATATAAATAATTTGCACTCAGCAGTATGGTTTCCAATAACTAATAATAATAATCCTTTGTAAGGGATTGAACAGTTCTATTTGACCCATAGGCGGGACCCTAACAAGTACTACCACTCTGGATCAGAGTGAACCTGGGAGTAATTGCAATGAAGAGGCACTCAATTTTCTCTAAAGCTCTAGAACAGGAGTCTAACCATCAGATGCAGTTTAGTGTCATACTCTGGACACTGGTTGCAGTGAGGAAGAGGGGAATCTTTACCCCTTTGCAGAGGTGCAACCGGCATATTCTACAGCCCCAGCAGAAAAGCATAATTTAAAAAAAATCTAAAAAACTTATGAAATATTTTTGATAACTGAATGTCTTCTTTATATTCTTGATGCCGGTATGATATTTTGGTGTATAATCTATGAGAAAAAAAAAAAAAGAATTTTTTTCTCATAGATTAAAGGGAAGTAACATAACTTCATGAAGACTGAAGAAGGGGTTGCTTGAATTATGATATTAAGGTTGTCAATGTACTTGGGTCCGTCAAAAGTTTTGCAGTAGTTTGGTAATGTGGGGCACCAAATTTACCTGTATGTATTGTTGCACAGCCTCAGAAACCACAGTTTTAGGCCTACCTGAGCTTGTTTGATTGTTGTGGTTCCAAGTGAAATTAAGTGACCCATCTGATTACTATATTGTGATCAACTATACCTTCACCTTTCATACCGCAAATGTTTCTGGTCGGTATTATTTGCCTAGTTTGAATTTGTGAAGCATAAGTTCCTGAATTAGACCATGTGTGACTTTCAAATCCTACACAAGGCAGCATGTCTCAGAATATTGCAGAAATTTTGACTCTTCCTTGTATAAACATTAAGAATATAAAGAAAAGGTTAAACAGATAATTTTCTGGTATAATAATGACGTTTCTCAAAAGGATCAGTAAAAATAGATATCTATACATGTATATGTATTTACCATATGAACAGGATGTGATACAAGCTCAATTTTTAAGCAGAATCAAACTGGTTTGAATTCAGAGTTTTCCTTCTCCTAGATCAGTTGCCATACCAAGGTTAAAGAGCCCAGTCTGCCCAATTATTTTTATCCATAGCTGGAGGGAAAATAACTGTATTCATACCTTTCCCAAATCGTATTGGCACTATGTGAAATACAAACAACCTTGTTAAAGATTTGAACTCGGGCTGCCCGATCCATTTCCTATAATGATAACCATTACACAATGAGCACCACACACACATATATATATATATATATATATATATATATATATATATATATATATATATATATATATATATAAAAACAATGAGTATTTTACAAGCACACTTCTGTGTAGGAAAGAATTTCTCAAGACTTGAATCCCTTTAAGTTGGTCCAAATTTGCTCTATTTTCTACAGGCTGCTTTACCAAGAAACATAAAGTCAGAACATTTCCAAGACAATTTGTCCACTAAATTTCTTCCAAATTCTTTTTTCTAAGTCTTTTTATGCTAAATGATTGTTTTAGAATTTTATTATTAGATGAAGCATTTTTGTCTTAATTCTACAGATTCTTGTAAACAGTTGGAGTAGTTGCAATGAAGAATACAAGTGAAAAATTTAATAATGGCTAACAATTTTGATAAAAAAATCAAATATGTATTTACTCAAACCCTCTGCCAGTGGCAGGGTGTGACACGAGGTCAATCTTTGATCTGAGTAAAGCTGTTTGAATTAAGAGTTTTTCCTTCTTCTAGATTGGTTGCCCAAATAAGGCAAAAGAACCCAGTTTGCCCTACTACGTATCCATAACTAGGGGAAGAAAAAATACATTCATGAATTTCCCAAAGGGATTAGCACAAAGTGAAATGCAAACACTCATTCAGGGTTTGAACTCAAGTTGCCAATTCTATTTCTAGCTGAATAAAGATAATATGGTGTTCTTGAAAAGATTAAGGAGTACAAAGCCATTTCTTTAGAAACTGCAACATATAGGTGAAGAATACCAAAGAATAATCAGCCAAAACTTTGTAATAAAAATAACAAAAAGGAAGATACCAGTCTGAGAAGTGTTTGTCGTTTTACCGAGTTCATTTTAGGTGAGATTTTATTTTATTCTGAAACTCTTGCTTGTCATTTTGGAAGACCAGTAACAGGAAAAATATTATACCAAAAGTTAATTGAGTTAATCTCAACAATACTGCTTTTTTTAACGCGATATATATTAATGATAATGGTCTGGGAGACCTGGATTCAATCCCAGGTCACGTCATACCAAAGACTTTAAAAATGGTACTTGATATCTCTTTGCTTAACACTCAGCAATATGAGGTATGTATCAAGGGTAAAGTGGAGCAATCCTGGGAAAGGAGTAGCATCCTCCCCTACACCTTGGTGTAGTAGCTACTGAAAAAGGAGCCTTCTGGTCACCCTCGACTACGGTCGCCAAATTTACTTAATTTTTTATATTAATGATATATTAACTTGTCCATAAGGGGTCTTGTAAAGTGTAATTGAGCTTATCTTGTCTTTCCTTTTGTTGTGTTAGTATCATTACCAATCATAAAGTGTCACTGACAACACAAAGTCACCTGATTCTCTTTTGCCATCTGTCCCTATTATCCATCGCTCCTGGCAGGTGTTCCAAATAACACCCAATATCCATACAGATTGGTCCTTGGTGAGTGAGAACTCAATTAAATATCTTCCCTACTACCAAGATTTTCAATATAATGTTTTAGTCAATCAATTATTCGGCTTTCATTAAGTGTACTTTTTGGGTGGTTTCTTTGTTTAATGGTATAGAGAACAAAAGTGATATTATTTAACTCATAACTGGGGAATAAATTCATATTTTTCCCATGGGTAATAATCTGAAAGGGAATCTAACAGCATGACAGGAGTTTAAACTCACATTCTACAAAGTCATAGTCCAGCACTTTAATCATTACTAAACAGGGACTCCCATATCCATTTTGTTTGCTAGGATAGAATCTACTTTTACTGATGTAATTGATGTTGTGTTATATCTTCTTAAATGCTTTAATCTATTGCAAAGAAATTTTGTTGGGAAAAAGGGGAGATTCACTTTTTGAATAAATCCTGGAAGCAGCACCCAACAAAACAGCAGCTGTATTGCCATTTACCGAGAAAGGTGAGCAAAATATGCTGGGCACTGCCAAAACAACGTTCTCCTATAGACTCCAAACACACCAGTGATGACTGAGCAGAAAAAATTACATCCATCTAAGCTTTGTATGGACACTGATGCAATCTAGAGGATCTTCTGAGTGCAATGCCCAATAGAGATGGATGGTGAGAGAAAGAGACAAAAGGAATCCATGCTGTTGGTATGCCCTGATGACTAGAGCTAAAAGAGTGACAGGTGGCATGTGGGTTATTGTCAAGGAAAATGGAATTAGTGAGCAGTTCACTTTCCTTATTGTTTATGTTTCACTTAGACCTAATTCTTTGGGGAAAGGCATGAATCCGCCCCTTCTCACACCAATGAATAAATGTTATATAATGACTGTTGACATGGATTTTGGGTTTGTTCCTGGTGACCCCGTGTGCTTTGACAAGCTGTCACATTGTAATTAGTAAACCGGGGAATGGCAGTGTGTCAGGGTAGGCCAGTCAAGCAGGTGTGCAACCAGAAGGAGACCATGTGATATGAGAACCACGCGGTCAGATGTAGACAGAGTCCAGTCAGAATTGGGAGTTGAGCCAGGGATAGGCAGCCGATCAGAGGTGTCTCGGACGTCTCTGATGATACGGTTTGCAAGGGGGTGCAAGCTGGAAGAAGATATGGGACAAGAAGAAGTCCCCTCTCTAAGTATATGTCTCTCCATCTATCTCTCAAACTAACAACAAACTGTGTGCCTCTTTAAAGAATAAAATGAGAGATATATTTTTATATATATCTGTTCCTCGTTGTTCATAAAGACAAAGCTGAGTATACAACATTCACAGACGGAACTGGAACTGGCTCTTTTGATTACTAGAGTGATCAGTCTAGGTGATTGAAATAAAAAAAATAAAACAAAACCTGGTGGGCATAGGCTAGCAATTCCACTAAAGATATATGGTAGAGTAAGGCTCATTACCCACCATGTCTTACAAATCCTGGAGGAAAGCCTAGGTTCTGCAGTGGACTGATAAAGAGGCTGATAGGTTTGGAAATGATAATTAAAACAACGGAATCTGGGATAATACCGAAATAAATAAAAATAATACTTACTCTGTTTTCTTCAAGTCCCTTGACAAGTTGTTTCATGGTTATAATACTTTCTGAGACTTTAAATTCACCCTAAAAAGGAAGAAAAAACAGCATGCCATAATCATAAACAAAAAGAGATAAATTAAAAATAGCGTAACAGATATTAGCTGAAAAAAAAATTGCAATTATCAAATCAAGTTCAAAGTTCAATTAAGGCTCCTTATTGTTTACTTAACGCTAATGCTCACAGGAAAGACATGTCAGCATTTTCTGCTTAAACAGCAGAGAAAAACCAACTTGGAAATACTAAGTTAGACAAAGGGCACAGATTCTATTCTTATACAAAGCAGAGCACTGATCCTATGCAAAGAACTAAGTAATGCAATTAGATCTAAGGTAGAGCAAACAGATACTACACTGATCCTATGCAAAGAACTAAGGAATGTAATTAGATCTAAGGCAGAGCGAACAGATACTACACTGATCCTATGCAAAGAACTAAAGAATGTATTTAGATCTAAGGCAGAGCAAACAGATACTACACTGATTCTATGCAAAGAACTAAAGAATGTATTTAGATCTAAGGCAGAGCAAACAGATACTACACTAATCCTATGCAAAAAACTAAAGAATGTAATTAGATCTAAGGCAGAACAAACAGATACTACACTAATCCTATGCAAAGAACTAAAGAATGCAATTAGATCTAAGGCAGAGCAAACAGATACTACACTGATCCTATGCAAAAAACTAAGGAATGTAATTAGATCTAAGGCAGAACAAACAGATACTACACTGATCCTATGCAAAGAACTAAAGAATGTAATTAGATCTAAGGCAGAACAAACAGATACTACACTAATCCTATGCAAAGAACTAAAGAATGCAATTAGATCTAAGGCAGAACAAACAGATACTACACTGATCCTATGCAAAGAACTAAAGAATGCAATTAGATCTAAGGCAGAACAAACAGATACTACACTGATCCTATGCAAAGAACTAAAGAATGCAATTAGATCTAAGGCAGAGCAAACAGATACTACACTGATCCTATGCAAAGAACTAAGGAATGCAATTAGATCTAAGGCAGAGCAAACAGATACTACACTGATCCTATGCATAGAACTAAAGAATGCAATTAGATCTAAGGCAGAGCAAACAGATACTACACTGATCCTATGCAAAGAACTAAGGAATGCAATTAGATCTAAGGCAGAACAAACAGATACTACACTGATCCTGATTCAAGGCAGATAATACAGATGTAACGTGATTGGGTAGGTCTAAGTTATAAAGAGAATTTTTGGGAAAGGAGAAAGGAAATTAATAACAAGAAAAAGCAGACAGGGAGTCTACAGAAATGGCCAGCTGAACTCTTTGTGACTAAGGCCAAAGCACTCCTTGATGGCCAGCCAGTCTGGGTGAATGACTATGGTAATTAAAAATGACTAGAGACCTCTCACCAGAGGTCCCAAATCTTCTGTGCAGGTGTGGAACCACTGGAAACATATATCATCTCCTGGACACCTGGCAGAAGTAAAGGGATGACTCAAGTTTGAAAGTCAGTTGGCTTGAAGACCCAAAGAGGTAAAGACAGTCGGTTGAACAGTGGCTAGGAAGATGTAAAGATAGACAAAAATTGCGGCTCCGACAAGGGGTCTCACGACGGACACAAAGCTGTGAAGACAAAACTGGCAAACAAGCATGCTCGAACTACAACAGATAACCTGGAAGAAAATTCGAGGTCTGTGTCTGCTCCTTCTTTTTCCTTGTGTCAAGTTGTTTCTCTTTGTCCAGCTAACAGAGTCGACTCAACTTTCATACTCTCTTTTTTTCTCCTGGTGACAACTTAAAAACTGTAGTAGCAAGAACTAAGACATGGTTTTGTATGTTTGTCGACTTTTTCCATGGGAAAGTTAAAACAGAGTCTGACTACTACTTAAGACGTAGGGATACACGTGTAAATCTGTTCGAGCATGTGTCTGGTACAATCGTACATTTTGTGTGTAAACCTACAACATCCTATTTGAAGTAGTAATATTATGACCTTCTACTTGAGGGACGTAGTCGTACAAATGTACCACATTGATTCCAGACAAAGAACCAAGGAGTGACACTTTGATCCTAGGCAGAAATGTAGATCAATATATAATTCCATAATTTTTTACTTTTACTATGCAAGTTTGTTAATAATCTCTACATGATATAAACAAAAACGTATTGCCTACCCAACTGCGGGCCAGTTCTAAGAGACTCTTTCTGGTGATTCCTGGTAATATAATACCATTTAAAGGTGGAGTAATGAGTTCTTTTTCTGAAAGAGAAGAAATTAAAAAAAGCTTGCGAGATTTTTTTGTACAGAAAGAGATACAATTGTTTGTAAAGCTTATTACTGATTTTTTCTCTCCTTTTATTACAACTCACGGATGTTTATTTTATGACTGTTAAACAAGCTGCATAGATCAAAGATAATGAACAAACATTTAGCACAAAATTGTATTTTAAAAATCAGCTTAATATATTACTTTATTTATATTTGTAAGGTATTTCAAAGTGTTTTCAGGATTTTTAAAATTATGTTTCTAAAGTTTTTACATTGCAGCATGAGAAAAGATGTACAGTTTCCTCAAGAAATCACAGAATCTTCAGAGTTGATATCAGATGGTTTAGTCTGGATTTTTTTCTTGCTTTTATTCAGTAATACAGAGTTTCTTGTACAATATGAAAAAAATACCCCAAAAAATAGACAATGAAACAACTGAACCATTTTTTTTATCATTGCCACAAATTTTAATGAAAATCCAATGGCTTAGACATACATAAGATGTTATTATTTCCCTTAACTATTGTCATTAAAATTCCCTTATTTGTAGCAAAAAATCATCAGCAAAGATCTAATCAAAAACTAGGATACCAAATCAAAGAAAAAATTTCAATAAATTTTCTATTTTTGATTTTTATGAAAATTTTCTTTTTAAAAAATCAAGTTTTTATTACAGCTAAGGTAACTTTTAAAACCATAATAAAGGAAAATAATCACTTTGTATGTAAATCTAAGCTATTAAAGTACTATTAAAATGTGTGGCAATATGGTTCAGTTTTTCAGTTTGTTGCTTCTTTCTTGGTAAATAAAAATTATGAAATCAGTGAAAAAAATAAATAAATAAATAAAATAAAAAAATAATGCCATTTATGAAAATGGGTATATATGACTGACCTCCTTGTTCGTTGGTCCAAAACATAAACAAGTTCATTGTTCCAACTTCAGTCATTTGATGGTCTTCACCGAACAGCCAGAGAATTTGCTGGCATCCAATTTTGGCAGCTTCAGCCTGTGGCCATAAAGTGGGAGCATAATTCCTGTCAACCAAAGAATGAAGAATTATTCATGTTTAATCAATATTGCTTAACTTAACAATTTGCTGGGTTTTTTCTTGCTTTAAATAATTTACAAAAAACAAATGATTGATTGATATTAATGGCATGTCAACTTGTCAAGAAGTTAAGGAGTTACATTCATTGTATGTTTATATTTCTGTGGAATTGTTTAAGAGTTTTTTGCACAGGGGTTAACTGAAAATAAATAATTCTTAAACAGATCTATGGGACCATAATAGGTACAACCACTCCAGATTAGAGTGGACCTGGGAGTAATAGCAATGAAAGGGCATTCTCACTATCCAGATCTCCAGAACTAGAGCCTCACCCTCAGATGTAGTTTAGTGTCATAACCAGGAGACACCTTGGGGTGAGGGATATAGTCAGTGTATTCTAAACCTCACTGGTAGAGTGATTTTGAAAATTGAATTTGTACTTCCCTACATAACAAAACCACTTAATGATGAATATAAATTTTGCTTTTGACCACATTATGAATATTCAAGAAAAACAAATGCTTTATTATTCAAGAATTTAAAACATAAATAGTAAAACCAAAGAACTTGAAAATGATCACATAGAGAAAGATAAAATTCCAAAGAATCTAAAAAATTTAAGCAACTTTCATTTTATTAGTTATAACAAGCTTAATCACCTATTTAAATATCATAAAATGGCAATATTTTATATTCAAGGGAAATAACTTTCTTCTTTTATTTTAAGAGTTACTTCCCTTGTAAATGCGTCATAATTACGAATTGATATTTTGAGTTTTGAATTATTGTCAGTCTTATGAAGGTTAAGCAGTACTGAAGTTGGTCAACATTTAAATGAGTAACCATTGTTCAAGAATGGCAGAGGATAAACATGTTTGTGCCAAAGACAAAATGAGAGTAGAATTTATTTCGATTAATCAACAATAAAAAGATGAAATGAAGATGAAAATTTGGACTTAAGTCAAGATAGACAGATGATGATAAAACCTATGATGGATTTATTCAACTTCCAACCAAGTCCGATTTGACACAAGGTCATTTTCTCGTGAAGACCACCCACAAATTGAAACATGTAGTCTCCTTGGTATACTTCTTTAGGGCTGCCTCAGGCACCAAGTTATAAACTCAACCGTGCTAAGCAGGTAATGCCTTGGTGGAAGGTCCCCTGGGACCAGATGATCAACTTGATATCATCTACCGGGCACAAACTCCAGGTAGGTCCTGTAATGCTAGGTAAATTTTTATAACCTAATGTTGAAAGAACAAGGCTACCACTTTTTTGGAAGTTTTAAAAAAAGTTCTATTTGATTAATCATATTATTGATAAAATTATATAAGGAAGGACCAAGGAATATCAAATGAAATCATTGTCATCATCAAAAGGAAAAGATTGAAGTAGTTTGGTCACCTGGTTCATAAACATCATACCAGGTATGTCAACCATTTATACATGAACAACTTTAGCAACAAAATACCCAGAGGATGATTACCAAAGTGATAGAGTGACCTAATAAGAGAAGACACAAAATTACCTCAGCTAACAGTGGAAATACTGGCAAAAGACAAAATAAAATGATTTTATGTGGATAAACATGTTCAAAGACCCCTTGTGGGTTTATGCAGATAATAAAAATGATTTAATGTTTTCTTTGTAAACTTTATTGAACCATTTTTAATTTCCTTTTACTGATAACCATAACTTATATTAATAAAACAAAATCAGCATATTTGTTGGGACACTATGCAGACGTTTAAATTAGTCAATCTCGGCACAAGATATAATGAACCAGGTGACCAAACTACTTCAATCTTTTCCTTTTGATGATGACAATGATTTTATTTGATATTCCTTGGTCATTCCTTATATAATCCATTTTGATGTGATTCATGAGAAAATCCCATTATAGTCCTATGGCAATCATTCTCAAATACACTTAGATTTCTGTTGTATTCCTCCTTTGAACTTGGAGTTTCTTTAACAGATAAAATGATTGGGACTATCAGTACATAGTATAGATAAACTATTCCTTACCCTTGAAAGATTGTGTCCTTATACATTAACTTTCAACTAGAGGTAATACACAGTTGTTTAGTGGAGTGCTGATTCCAGCATTTCTTCTGAACAGCACACAGCATCCTTGTGAAGTTCCCATTAAACTTTTTCTCCAGGCATTTCATTAAAGTCAAAGTGGTGCAAACATACAGTAGTACTGACACAGCTACTTCAATTTTATCCTATAAGAGAGATTAGATTTCTATATGATCAATAACCTGTCAATAAGAGTTCATGCCTTTTCTATATATACATTGATATCACCTTTTGTTGATGAGATATTGCTACCAAGGTATGTGAATTGGACTACTAATTTAAGAGGCTTGTCATTTATGTGAAGATGGCTCCATTTTGTCTAAAACACATAAACTTGGTTCTATCTGAGTTCACACAGAGGCCAATGCCTCTTGCTGTTTGCTCCAGGCTATGTAGTAGAGATTTGGCTTGGGCAGGTGTATTTATGAGAAGCACTATATTGTCTACGTAGTCTACATCTGTGATAGTTGCTGCAGGATATGATCTGCTTCTTGCCTTTTTCTTTTAGTGTGAATCTGTTTTCTTTCATTAGGTCTATTGACGTTCTTCAAACCTGCCAAAAATATTAAGTTAGCACCAGATTTTGGCTTTCAGCAACAAAAAAAAAGACAAAACAAAAAAAATTTTTTTTGTTTTCATGGCACATCAATGAATAAACTTTTAAGATGTTTAATTTTTTCCTAATTGTACAAAAAACACTTGTTTGATTCTTGAACTTCATCACAACAAATATTTTAGGAGCACATTACAATATACGGTCATGAACAAGGTTTATTTATTTACACTGAGCACAGCAAGTGGCTAGCCCTTTGGTCTCTGTATATTTGAGATCTTAAAACATCAGGAGGATTTTGTGCAATCAAGAGGCCAGAACAGGCCACCCGGATTGTGATAGTTGGGGATTAAGTCTTTGCTTACAACATAGAGAAACACTTGAGAAGAATTTGACTATCAAAGCTGTGGATCAGAATGTAGAGAAAAGAAAAAGACAGTGAAGATGTGTTTATAAAGTGTTGGGAAGAAAGTATATAGAAAAGACATGTTTATAATACAAATACAAACATACATTCATTTGTGTATTTATATGTACATATAAAAAATAGAATAAAAAGAGAATATGTGTAGGGGATAGAAGTATATAAAGATGTTGAGAGAGAAAGAGAGAGATGTGATGGAATGAGACGATAGAAAATGGAGGTTGAAAGAAAAGAGAACAATTTTAGAGAAATAACAGATGGTACAAAGAGACAGAGAGTGCAAGAGAAAAAAAATCAAATAATACTGACAGAAAAAAAAATAAATAAAAGGATACAGAAGAGAAAGGGAAGAGAAAAGAAAGAAGAAAGAAAAGGGGAAAGAGAAAGGAAAAGAAATAAAAGAGAAAAGGGGACGGAAAGAGAAAGAAAAGGAAAAAGGGAGAGAAGAGAAAAAGAAAGTAGAAAGGAACAGAAAACAGAGGGGAAAAAAAAGAAAGGAAAGAGGAAAGAAGAGAAAAAAAATAGTAGAGAAAAGACTGAGTTGAGAAAGAAAAGGAAAGAGAAAAGAGCAGAGAAAAGAAAGAAGAGAGAAACAAAGGGGAAGATAAGAGAAAAGAAAAGAGAAAGGAAAGAAGAGAGAAACAAAGAGGAAGAGAAAAGAAAAGGAAGAAAAGAGAACAGAGAAGGTGAAAGAGAAAAGCAAAACAAAACAAAAAAGGAAATACAAATGAATCAGAGAAAGAGTAATAAAACAGTATCGAAAGAAAAAGAAAAGGTTGTAAAGAGAGATTTCAGTATTATAGTAAGGGTTGTTGCTCTTGAAAAAAAAAATGATTTAAATATGGAGAGAGAAGTGGAACCTTCTGTTCACTAGCAAATATTTTTTTCTGGTTTTATTAATAACTATAAAAGTCTTAGCATGAAGTTGTCCTAGTAGTAAAACAAAACAAAAAAAATAAAAGCAACTCTAAGACTTCCAGCCCTCTTAGATGTAGTTTTCTTTCAACAAAAACATTTTGAGAAACAACAACAATGATTATTACAGCTACTTATAATTATTATTGCTTTGATTATAACCATCATCATAATTCTAGTTTTTCATCCAGTACAATCAAGTCCAAACTTTGGTCTAAAGATGCAAGAAGAGAATTGTCGTTTTATTGACAACACTTTTTTAATATGTGTCATGTCCCAAGAAAGGTGATCTCCTGAGCAGTAAGAACATTGCTGTTGCCTGGGATATGGTGAGTAAACATTTCTATTCCTTTTTTTAAGAGTCCTAGGGCTCCAATGATCACTGGTATTATCTGAGTCTTCATTCTCTTCATCCTGTTGATTTTAACCCCTAAATTTTTTATTTTGACATTTTTGCTATAGTTGTTGCCACCTCCTATACATATATTCTATAATTAGAAGGTTGGTTGCTTGTGCTTTATGGCATATCGACTCTCATGGGTAATTTAATGTATATATAGTATGTTGGGAAGTGACTGGAACCTCCTACTCAATGGATTGGTCTGAGGACTATATTTAGAGCGGTGCTCGCTCAAGGCATTAAGTCACTAAGAAAGAAGTAAGTCTGCCTGCCTGACTGTCTTTGAAGTTTAACTTATACTGACAGTGAACTGTATTTCTTTCTGTAACCAAATATCTCTTATCTTAAATGTGTGTTGACTCTTATAACTCATGCTACAACAGAGTATATATATGATTTGTAAATGAATAGTTTGTAGATAATGTTATTTTTAAATAACCAGAGCTTATTTGTTGGCACACAGTTAAATGGTTTCAACTATTGCTATTAAACACTAATAATTATATTTAATATTAATCACTTGTTTGCACACAGTTTCAAATAGTTTCAGGTATTGCTGCCTAATACTAATAGTTCTATTTGCACACAGTTAAAGGTTTTCAAGCATTGTAGATGATTAATTAGTTCTATTTGACCCGTAGATGAAGCCCAACAGGTACTAAGACTCCAAGTCAGAGTGCACTAGGAAGTAATGTAAATGAAGGGGTACTCCACGCCCACCAAAACTCCAGAACTGGAGCCTCACCATCAGTTGGTTTAGTGTCATATCAGGACACTCGCCAAGGAGTCTTATCCTTCTGCAGTAATGTAGTCGATTGGACCCTGATTAGAATGTGATTTTTTACACCCATAATATCTGGTAGCTCTTATTAGAGATCAAGTAATACCAACTCTCCTTGATAATATTGATGTGTTTTATTATCATCATTACAACCATTACCCTTGATTCCAAATAATAGTCTTTATCAAGATATAAAACGTTTTCAATACTTTTCCAAAAAGTCTATTATAATCTGCCTAGATTACATACTACAAACACCAATAGATCAAATGAAAGAAAATGGTTTAACACTTAAAAAGCAACAGGCAGATGATATCCAGCAGAAACTATTACAGATGCAGACTACACAGATGATCTAGTGCTTCTGGCAAGTCGTACCCCTGCTGCATAACAAAGATAAAACAGAGTTTGTGTGTTTTAATTAAGATGGTGTTGTCTTTATATTAAACAACAAGCCTCTGAAGTTAGTAGACCAGTGTGTATACTTTGATAGCAATATCTCATCGACCAAAAGTTATGTCAACATACGTGTATGGATAAGAGATATTGACAGGTTAACCACCATACAGAAATGTGATCTCTGGTAAAATAAAATGGGAATTCTTCAAAGCTCTAGTCATGTCAGTATTACTGTATAGTTGCACCACTTGGATTTTAATGAAACACCTGGAGAAAAAGCTAGATGGGCACTATACAAGGATGCTGTGTGTTGCTTTGAATAAACCCTGGAAGCAGCACCCACAAAATAGCAGTCGTAAGGGATCAGCAGGAGAAGTAAGAACAAACTCATAAAAGACATTCTCCTATGGACTTCTACACATGGACACACCAGTGTAGATGGACAGGCAAAAACTTATACTTATCAGTTCTGTACAGACACTGGATACTGTCTAGAGAGTTTGCCAAGAGCAATGACTGACAGGGACAGATGACAAGAGAGAGCCAAAAGAATTCATGCTGTTGACACATTTTAATGATGATTATCATCATTACAACCATTACTCTTAATTTCAAATAATATTTTTCATCAAGAGATTACAAGTCTTCAATACTTTTCTAAGCTTTCTTACCATATTAGGGAATGTGTCAACCACTGAAAGTAAGACATGTAATGAATTTGTTGGACCCCCCCCCCCAAAAAAAACAGTGATTAAAACAAAATCATAAATTTCAAGCACATATCTTTCTCAAATTTTATGCTTGATCTATTATTTCAGACAGATGCACCAATATCTAAATACAAGACCTGGAGATTAGGCAAAGACAGACGATATCCAGCAGAAACTATTACAGATGCAGACTACACAGATGATCTAGTGCTTCTGGCAAGTCGAATCCCTGCTGCATAACAAAACCTAAAACCATGGATTTCAAGACCATGCCCAAGCGATAGAGGAAAATCTGGTGAATAATACTTGGAGAGTATCAAGCAAGCTTGGCCTCGTACGTTCCGGTGTGATTCGTCCACTTTGTGACATCAACAAAAGCATACAGAGATGCAGAATTGTGCCACATGTTACCAAAATATTGCAAAACTTTTGACTCGCCCAATTAATTATATCAGTCATGACTGAATTACAAAAACTGTAGCTCGTCTACATGATAAATAGACAAAGAACAAAATGGAGAATTGTTTCACAGTAGAAGCTGAAAACAGGAAAAAATTTAAATAGAAAATTACTCTGTAATAAAAGTCTTATGGAACGTATTGGGATCTGCAGACCTATCTCTGGTGACTGTATGAATGAGAAAGAAACTACTTCGTTCTTTTAAGTACACTTAAGGAGGTAGGGGAGTGTCAGGAGTGTCTGAAACAACAGAGCAAGCATGAAGAGCTGACAAAGATATCTGCTCTTATTAAAAAAAAAAAAAAAAACCAAAAAACGAAAAACAAAACAAAAGCTGGCAAGGTCATTATCAACATAGCCATCAACATTACACGAATTGACGAGTGGGATAAATGCAAGCAGATGCGTGCATGTAGACATTTGGAACGCATCTGCTTCAGATAAAGAAACTACATTCAACAGAATGTTTACATCCATCCAATAACAATGAACATCAATATATTGCTGGTCTATTTTGGATTTTTGTGATATTAATCCAATAGGAGCCACTCTCCCGTTTACAGTTTTGCCTTACAGATAAGTGCAACCTAACAATGTCATATAAAAAGCTAATTTTCTACAAGACCAATGACATTATTAGGTGTTATGTATGACCAAGCATTTTACTCTGACAGTACGCAGTCTTCCAATTCTGTCCATTTAGATGGCGATCATTTTTTATCTTAAGTACACTCTACAAGTGCTTGGACTGCTACATAGTCATATTTTTGGTCACAGATTGATTTTAATGGCATGTCAACCTGTAGAGTTATTTTATGCCTAGAAGTTAGTGAATCAACTTCATTGTATGTTTATGTTTACATTATTTGTGTTGTTGTTTCTTAAAGTTTTCTTTGAGTGCCCAGTCTGATTGAATATGAATTATTTTTAAACAGATCTATTTGATCTGTAGATGAGTCCCAAACAGGTATGACTACTCGAGGTCATAGTAGACCTGGGAGTAATAGAGGGGTACTCTACGCTTCTCAGATCTCCAGAACTGGGGCCTTACCACCAGATGGAGTTTAGTTTCAAATTGTACCACTACGTGGCGAATGGGTTTATGTATGTATTAATACATCCTAAGTGATAGTATGACCCTGTTGTCCATTGGAAAAGGTGACAAACACATAAAACTTTGTCTTAGTTCACTAACACAAAAGTTTATTCACTACTACACTTTTTAAATAGTTGCTGGGAGAAAGAAACAGAGTATGAGTTGCCTGTGTTAGCTGGACAAAGAAAAACAAGAAGTCATGGGGAGAAAGAGAGAGCAGACACAGACCTTGAAATTCCTTACTGATTTTCTGTTGTAGTTCTAACATACTTGTTTGCTAGTTTCATCTCCACAGCAGTACGTTTGGTGTGAGACCGTTTTTCGTAGCTCGCCCCAAAATGAGAGCTTTAATTTTCGTCTCTCTTTACATTGTCTCAGGCTGGTATACTCTCTGTCAACTAACTTTTAAAACTGAGTCCTCCCTTTACTCCTGCCTGGTATTGAAGGGAGGAACATATCTGTTTCCTGTGGTTTATCACCATCACAGAAAACTTGGGACCTCTGATTTTTTTCTAGCCAATTTTAATTACCGTAGTCATTCACCTACACTGGATGCTTTGGCCTGACTCACCAAACTCTCCGTCTGCTTTTTCTTCTGTTTTTTTTTCTTCTTCTCTCTCCTTCCTCAGAAATTTGCCTCTTATCACTCAACCACGTTACAATAATCAGGACACTTCTTTTTTTGTAGGGAGGTCTTACCCATCAGCAAATGATTACAGTCAGTACATTCTTGGTTCTGTTGCCTGAGCAATTTTGATTAGAGATTTTCAATTTTTTATGTTTAATAACACCTAATGATATTCGTTTTTATACTATGATGTTCCACTATAATTTAAAAAAATCTGAGTATCTTTAGTTTTGAAGAAAATCAACATTTTAAGAAAAAATTTTAGGGGTGTTCTTATTTGCGTGTAATGTTGTCATTACTCTGATCAAAATGTTTCTTTGATTGACAAAAGAAATGTTTTTATTTCATTCTTTCAGATCATTGTTTTGTTTCCTTTTTTTTCCTCCATATAAGAATATAATAGTGTATACATGCATGCAAATATATACACTAAAGATATGTATATATAAATCAATTATACCTAGCTTAAAAAGTAACTAGCACTGATAATCACTTATTTTGTTCCCAAAAAATTAAAGTGTTGGATCTTAAAAATAGCAAAATAAAAAAGCAAAAGCCTAATCAAAAACTTGTCAATATTTCTTAAAAAAGACTGCGATGTCTGACCAAAAACCTCCTTTCGTATTCAACAATTATCTTCTCTTTTGTCTCTTTAAACTGACCACCGCTTCTTCTCTAATCAACTCGTGTCCAATGCAAATGCAAAAGACACTGAGTGACAATGTTTGTTGTTTTTATGTTCTTTTCTGCCTGCCCTCATTTGCCTGCACATCTTCACTCTCCGCAGTTTTACCTGACTGCTGGCATGAAAATATGTGAACATTTGCAATATAAGCTCGCTCAGGGCAGCCATGTTTTTTCTTGTCAAAAAAATATATCTTGCATGCAGAGCATATGCACTGATGTTTGTGCTGAGGTGAGTGGCGATTTTCACCCCAATTTTCACAATATAAAGGTTAGGTTAAAAAAAAGACTTCTAAAAATTTATTTGTCTAAATGTCCGAGATTAAACTTGATGATTTTTTATCACTGAATGTATTCAGACAATCATCTTCGTCTTTATTGCTATATTCACATTTTGTCCAATGCATCCTTCAGGTGTTTTATGTCAAACTTGGGAGCCAGCACGGAACTTCAAACCAAGCCCTTCATTTAATCCATAGGAGTAGATTGTTCTTATTCCGTCATTTATAACTGGATACAAGATTTAAGCAGGAGTAAGTATTCATTGTTACTTATGAGTTGTCAGGATTGAACCTGCAACCGCAAGATGATTTCACTAAGAAGCTTTTTAACCAAATGCCTATATCCATTACAATGTGTCCTGCTGGACATGAAACACATTAAGAAGGATGAAGGACACATTAGTCGAAATGTTGTGAATATTACGATATAAAAATAACGACAATAGTCCGAATACTCAAAAAAATTGTCTGTAGACTTTAATTAAACATCTATTGATGAAGGATAACTAATAAAACAACTTTTAGGCAGATTCGACTTTATTCATCGACATAGTCTCCTTCTTGGGTGATACACTGATTCTAATGCTTCTCTAATGATTTGATGCCTTTTTTTGTAGAACAATTTGTTTTTGGCCTCAAAATATGTCAAAGTTTCCAATATCACTTCTTTATTGAAGCCAAATCTCTTTTCTTGTAGCATTCTTTTGAGGTCCGCAAACAGCTAGTAGTTGCTGGGGGCCAGATCTGGAGAATGGGGTGGGTGTGGAGACAATTCGAAGGGCAATTCATGTAGTTTTGCCATCATTGCGATTGACTTGTGACACGGTGCATTGTCTTGGTGTAAGAGCACTATTTTCTTCTTCATTTGTGGCCATTTTTTGGCGATTTCTTCCTTCAAACCCACCAATAATGCGACATAATATTCGTTATTGATGGTTCTTCCTTTCTCAAGGTAATCAATGAACAAAATGCGGAGGCCAAAACCTTGCCTGCTGATGTTTGTGTCTATGGTTGCTTTCGACGGCTTTCACCTGCAGCTGTTCACTCAGCTGATTGCCGATTTAACTCTGGAGTGAAGTGGTGGATCCATGTTTCATCCATTGTCACATATTTACTCAAAAACGCAACACCCACTTTGAACACGGCTTTCTCATCGACAAATGTTCATGGTAAAATGGTGAATACACTGCCCACTGATATCTTCAGTTTCTCCTCTATCATACTCAACTTCAATTTACGATCGGCCAAAATGAGTTTGAGGATTTTTTTCTTGTTTTCTGGGAAAACTGCTGAATTTGGGCAACCTCAGCATCATTTGTGTCTGTACGAACGCATTTAAAGTCAGTATACCACCCCTTGACTGTTGTTTCCGACGGAGCAGAGTCCGAATAACATTATCAAGCCATTGGTTTGCTTGGACAATATTTTTTCCCATCAGAAAGCAATGCTTTATCAACACACGAGATTCAAATTTTTCCAGTGTTTTGAAAATTTGCAACAATAACTTCACTTAAATAACTGCAATTTGTAAACTAATAATCTGATTGGGCTCAAATTTTGACACGAGCCATTTGAATATTAGTACATTTTAAAAACCATGTGGATTTTTTTAATAAGTGGTTCTATCTATATGTCAGGCCAGGGAGTTATTGGGTGATGTGTTATATATAGATATGTATACTCATATAATTAACTTTTTATGACCAATTTTTCACCTCAAAAACATGAAATCATACAAGATACGTTTTTGAACCATGGAAGCTTACTTTGTTATTAACCATAACTGCCAGAGTGTTATCAATAACCTATATCTAAACAAAGCTATAAGTTTTTACTTAACATCGTTTACTATTTAAAACATCTGTAATGTAATATGTACAAATATTATAAATAGTAAACAAAGTTAAATAAAAACTTCATTATCGTCTCAGCTTTGTTTAGAACTTTCAAGATGATGTCATGAAGTAAATAATGCCTTCCAAGCATACTTAATTATATATGTAATTATTATATTATCAATACTATGGTGTATGAGTGGTGGCATTTTAGAATGTTTGGAATATCTAAGTAGATATAGTTGGCTACATCAAGGTCTAGGTGTTAAAAGTATTGTATTGACTTTCTATTACATTAGTTTAGAAAGTATGAATGTTCGAATAATTTCTCTTTATGTCATTGGATGTTGAAGACATATTTTTGTAGACAAGTGTAGCTAAAAGTTAAAGGTCCTTCATTACATGCAATATATGAAAAAGTAAAAACATTTTGAAACTGAAAATTAAGGGTTATTCATTACCTGAAGTTGTTCATTACAATATTAGAAAAAATATCGGATTAATCCTTTTCACTTTCTACTCAAGCACACACTCTTTCTATTTTTTGTATCTCTCCTGCTTATCCCTTTCTTTATTCCTCCTCTTAGGAGATGAGTTTAACATAATGGTTATTGTGGAAGGAAATGACACTAGTGACCCGAGATCAAATCCTTGATGAGGCTGTTTGCATTTGACTTCGTTCTTTAGCCTTTGCAGAAAGAAAACTCTGAATTCAAACCAGCTTTACCCCACTTAATTGACCTTGTGTCACATCCTGCTTGTAATAAAGAGGTTAAGTAAATACATATTCTGTCCCTCTTCCAATACATCTTCCTATTGCCATGTGTATTTATATGGTTCAACTTGTCTCTGAAACACTTTATCCTGTTTGATGATTATCAGTACTTTTTGTCACAGTAAGAGAAGTGATTATATTATAAATAATTCTCTTTTTGTGTGCGTATATATATATATATATATATATATATATATATATATATATATATATACATAGTGAATTTTGCAATAAAATTATTCACATTTCACCCAGAAAAAAAATTGTTTGCTTTATTTTTTAATATAATCTTTATTTTTTAAAATACATTTTCATCTTGAAAAACCAAGTTTTTGTATTCCTTCATTATGGAAATCTTGGGACTGAAGTTTTAGCCTTTTGCTCAAGGTGCTCTTTACTTCATCTTTCCTTTGTTCTGTGCAGAAATTCTTAGAATGAGGAAAAGAAAAAAAAAAAGGAAATCAGAGGGGATCAGATCTAGACTGTAGGTAGAATGGGGCAGATGTTCCTAATCAAACTGATAGATGGTTTCTACTGTTTTTGCCGCAGTATGGTGCCTTCTACTCTGGTGTCAACATTTTGGGAACCCAACTGACCTTTGAAAAGCTGAGGTCATCATGCACAATTTTGTGTGCTTTACCCACAGAAATTCCCAGGTGTTCAGAAATGTCCTCTATTGTAACTCTTCAGTTAGCCAAAAGGAGCTCACTACTTGGCTGGTCTTCATATTGAGTACTGTTTCAACTTTCTTTAAACAATTTAGCCCATATGTAATTTAAAAAAAAAATTAAAACATGCTTCGCTGTAAACATCACATGTTTGTCAGTAAATCTCACATGGTTTGCACTTCTCAGTCACCAAAAGATTTTCCATTCAAGCCTGGAGCACTCAGTTTGATTTGACATCATTTGGTTTGGTTTGGTTTCTTTGTTTAATGGCATATCAACCTTTATAGGTTATCTAATGCCAAAGCTATTCTCCTAGAAGAACAGTAGTGGAACTATTTAACCCATAGCCGGGAGGATAAGGGGGTTCATACCTTTCCCAAGGGTATTTGCCCGTAAGTGAATGTAATAGCGCGACTACGATTCCGCAGTCCATCGCTTTAACCATTACACCACGAGGACACCCCCTTTGACATCATTTTGAATAGCCTCAAAAAATATTTCTGTGAGATCAAAATTATTCTTGCTGTAAAACAATTTCAAACAATTTAAAGCTGAATTTTTTAATTTAATTTACTTTTTTAAAAAGATTAATCTTCTTTATTGAATGAAGGCACCAACTGTACGGCCACCTGCCTCCCATCATGAAAACTATCCAAGTTAGACGAACCAGACATGCAGGACACTGCTGGAGAAGCAGGGACGAGCTCATAAGTGATGTACTCCTATGGACCCCCACATATGGCCGGGCAAAAGCAGGATGACCAGCTCGAACATACATTCAGCAGCTATGTGAGGATACAGGATGTAGCCCTGAAGACCTGCCAGAGGCGATGAACGATAGGGAGAAGTGGCGAGAGAGGGTCAGGGATATCTGTACTAGCGGCACAACATGATAATGATGATATATATATATATGTTATTAGTTCATTATAAATCAAAGTACCAGAAGATAATTTTAAATGCCCGTTTTTCAACAAATTCTTTGCTCAGATATATTTTTTTACAAATCTAAAAAAATTACAACTTACGATCCCATCTTGTAGGCTCCAGATCCTCCAGGCCAAGCCCTTACAAATTTGGGGTCAGCAATAAGAGAAACAGGTTTCAATCCAGTAGGGAAGTAAGGTCCAACAGGGCCACTGATAACAAACAAAAGCGCTTGGCTGGCAGGACTCACACCAAGAGTTGGCTACAAAAGAACAAAGAAAAGAAAAAAAAAATTGAAGGAAATTGTAAAAATACTTGAAGAGTGTAATTACTTTGTTTTAAAATTTTCTCCAGATTGTCAAAGACTTATAAAAAAAATTATTATTATCATTATTATTGTTACTCCTTGAGAGATTTTCACACCAGCATTATCTGAGAGGCTTTCACTGGAGTTTGAGTGACAGCAAGTCTCCTCAAGTCTCCAGGACCCTTCTCAGTGTTCTGGTCAATTTTAATAATGCTGTAGTCTGGATGGTCTCTACTTGTTCTCTGATTTCTATTTCTTCTTGTTCCTTTACCAAGCCTTTGGGGATTGTTTCAAGCATACCTATTATTATTATTATTATTATTTACACAGTGTGTCAGCTGATAAATTGTCCAGCCTTCTTTTGGTATAATATGCAATGGCCATAAGAAAAGAGATTCTTTTTCAAGTCCTATCTGTTCAAAGTCTTATAATTGATTTCATTGTAATTCATTGAAACTGAAAAAGAAGGATAATAAAAATAAAAAAAATAAGTGAATGAATAAAATAAGATAATTTTAAAGAAAATCTTCCTCTTCATAATTGATATGCAGAAGTAAAAACCATTTCTAATGCATAAAACAGGAAAAAAAAAGAAAAATTAGAAATTGAAAAAAAGAAAAGAAAAAAGAAAACATTGTTTGCACCCCTCCCCCTAAAAAAAAAAAAAATTCCAAGAGAAAAAATCCTTCAGTATATTTTATAGTATATATTTTATACTATTTCTGAGTTTTGTGTAAATTTCACCATTCACACTATTTATATGTCTCTGACATGAGAATTTCAGTAATATATAATTATTCTACCTATGATGTAATCTTCTTCATTCAAATTATAAGGTTAAGGTTGAAACAGGTATGATTATCATTATTAACACTTTAAAAACTTTGCTTTCTGATCCTCAGATTGTCTGTAACTAAGAAAAGAAAATTTTAAAAAATAAAAAAATAAAAAAATCATGCATAAAATAATCAAACTATTTTTCTGAAGATTAACATTTTTGTTTAAAGCTATGTCAGTATACCATCACATGATCTCCTTGAGCCTGTGTATAATAAAATAGTGCTCAGCCCGAAATATAGGGCTTATGGTTCCAAAAAGTTAAGCTCTTAGTCTCTCACAGACCGGAAAGTAAAACTTAGATAAAATTGACAAAAGAATAGTTAAAAAATTTTCCTAATTAGGGAAGAAAATCTTGATAAAAAAACAAACTTTGTGGACATTGTCTCTAACATCAAAATGCCCTATTAGCAAGACTTATATTATGATGACTGTGCCCCTTGCAGAGAGAATACCACCCCCTCTCAAAAGGATGTCCTGGATATGATACTAAAATGATGGTAAGGCACCAGTTCTGGAGATCTGACAAGTGTGAAATACCTCTTCATTGCAGGTCCACTCTTACTCCATGAGATAGTATCTGTTAGGGTCCATCTGTGGGTTAAATGGATCAGTTTAAAAATTATTTGTATTCTATAGGACTGTGGGGAATAAACTCCAAAAGAAACAACTTCACAAAAAATATAAATATGAACATACAATGAAACTGATTCCCTAACCTCTAGGCATAAAATCACTCTGGATGGGTTGACATGCCATTAAAATCACTCAATCAAAATTACATTAAAATTTAAATCAGAGCAACTACCAAATTAAAATAATCAGACAGTAACAAGTTTAGTTCATTTTTGAATAATTTTAATCAATCTTGAAAGTTATTTAAATCTCATAGAATCAGAATATATGAAATATTATGTTAACAGAATTTCTCCAAGAAAATACCCTGAAGTTTTTATTTTACTATAGGCATCTCAAGATTTAAAATTTTTATTAAATAGAATTAATTAAACAATTTATTTTCATTTAAAAAATCACCAATCATAAGGTACATGAAATTAGAAAATGCTAATTTAAAAAATTAGGTAGGTTTAGTTATTCACCTCAAATCAAGACCCACCTTACAGAAGAAAAACTTTTGTTATATGATTAAAAATAACACTCAAATTCCATGCCTATGGTATACCTCATGATGAACAGTTAAAACAGTTACCATGGCATTAAGGATGTCCTTAAATGAAGAACTGGGTTAAGAGTATATGCCATGCTATGACATTCTTTGCAAATTAACAGAAACAAATGCAATAAAACAAAGTTAAAAAATAATAAAGTGATTTGTTAAAAGAAGTGAATAAATAAAGCTGAAATCCTTTATCAAGAGAAACAGAAAAGAAAAGTACAAAAAAAAAATCACTGAAGAAATGAAAAGGAGGAAAAGTCAGCCTGAGGAAATGCAAATAAATAAAGTAGAGATAAAAAGTGAGGTAACTAAAGATTTACAAGAAAATATCCTCATACACACACACAACCCTGAACCATTACTAAATGCACCTGCTGAGATTGAAACAACACGTACATAGATTATATAAAGATATGTACACACACACACACACACAAATTATATATATATATATATATATATATATATATATATATATACATACACACACACAGAGTAACAAACACATTGAAGTTTATACTCAGATATACTAAACGCTTTTGTATGAGTACCAATAACCAACACTCAGACATGAAGGAGTAAGATATATACACAAAATGCACATACACACATTATATATATATATATATATATATAGGTGTGTGTATGTTTTAAGATATACACAAAAAGACAAGGGTGCCAATATATATGTATTTACATAGAGTCATGAATGTGTATATATATATATATATTGAAAAAGTTTATGTTAATACATACAAAAGCTTACTAAGTTTCAGCTGTATAAACTGCCTATGGCCATACACATTAATGCAAATTCAGACATATACTCCCACAACACACATATATATATATATATATATATATATATATATATATATATGATTTAGATTAAGATAACTTTGGCATGAGGTCATATTTACTAGCAACTCTTAAATATGAGCTTGTGTTAAAATTTGCTTATCCTAGCAAAATTATCTTTCTACATAATAAAGAATGAGACTTTTTCACTTTATAAGTTTGACTAGGATTAAAGTGTAGGAGCTGTGTCCACTGCCAAGGCTGAAAATGTCACTCTCCGACATTTCTGCCATCTGATTAGAATATAGTATCTGTACTCAAAGAAATATAATTAAATATATTGCAAGTAGATTTTTAAATCAAAATAATCACCAGTATATTTATACATTTGATTTTTCTTATTTTGCATTCATTTTTCTAGAAAGTATTATAATCTTCAAAATAATAACAGCTTTTATGTGTATATTTTGCATCATAATTAAAAAAATAATTTGGGGATTTCCATAGGTACAGATACCATAATAATCCAAGGAGGTGCCTGTGGTGTAATGGTTATCGTCGCAGGATATGGACACTGCGACACGAGTTCAAATCCTGGACCTGACTGATTGCATTTCACGCAGCACTAATACCCTTGGGAAAGGTATGAATCCAATTATTCTCCCTCTAGCTATGGGTAAATAGTAGGGCAGACTAGGTTCTTCAGCCTTGGTGAGGCAGCTAGTCTAGGAGAAGGAAAACTCTGAATTCAAACCTGTTAAACTCTGCTTAAAAAAATTGACCTTGTGTCATATCCTGCCCGAGCGGAGGGGTTGGTAAATATGATAATAATCCAATGCAAATGGGGAGTGACACTTTGATCCAAAGCAGAGTTTACAGATACCACACTCTGATCTAAGTGCAATTGGTGATCCATATAGAAATAATCCCATCATTTTTTATAGGAAAAATGATTGTGTGTGCATGCGCATGCACACACATACAAATATATACATATATATACACATGTGTGTGTGCACGCTTATTTAAGTATATATATATATATATGTGTGTGTGTGTGTGTGTGTGTGTGTGTGTGTGTGTGTGTGATAGAGATAGAGAAACAAATAATTAGGGAAGTACATTAACATAAAACAAAGATTCCAGTACATGCATACACACACTCAAAGGAACAATTTGTGTGTGTGTGTGTGTGTGTTTATATTTATAGACACTCGCAGAGACAAAAAATCTTTACCCATACGAGACCCTTACTGAAATTTCAAAAAAGCCACCCAGTAGCTGAGTGATAACAGAAAACAATAGTAGGGAATGACAGATAACAACCAGATACGAATTTCTTATTCTCAGAGGAGAAATCAAATTTCTCACTACCTATGTTTTTACACACACATTAATGCATACAATGATTTTTTTTAGACTGTTAAATGTACAGTCATCTGAGAAAGAACAAGTGGAAAATAAAATTTGAAAAAAAAAAAAAATTTTTTAGAGAGAACAAACTTTAACAGCCAATGGGTCTTCAAGTGACACAAACAAAGGAAAAATAACAAAAATAATTTCTGGTTTAGCAGTAAAGTCCCAATATCTGCCATCCCTAGGGTTTCTCCAAAGAATGATGGGTTGGGATGGAGAGAAAGTTTTTAGGTCCATCAGATAAGATCAAGTAGCAAGTTCTTTTGGAGAATGATGGCCTCTCTTGGGTCCCTTAACAAAATCTTGTCATTACGTATGTCTGTGTGTGTATGTGCATTTGTGTGTGTGGGTTTATATTAAGAGATGGGATAGCTGGCTGGCAGATGGAAAAATCTGACATCTCGCAGATCCGGAACTGATATTTCCAAATAAAATCCAAGTTTATCATATTATCAATTCACACAAAGATTTCATAAATAAAAGATAATCTATATTAATTTATACCTACACTAACCTATTTATACAGACTATATATATATATATATATATATATATATATATATATATATATATATATATATATGTATGTGCATACACATAGCACACTCACACACATTTTTACTCAACCCCACTTTACAAGCAGGGTATGACACAAGATCAATTAAAAATGAAGTTCAACAGGTTTGAATTCAGAGTTTTCTTTCTCATAGACAGGTTGCCATATTAAAGTTAAAGAGCTTAGTTTCTCCACTATTTACCCATAGCTGGAAGGAGAATAGTTGGATGCACAGCTTTCCCAAAGGTATAATCATTATGAGAAATGCAAACAGTGTCATCTAGGATTTGAACTTGGGGCACCATATTCATTTCCTACGATGGTAAGCATGATACTAAACACACTCAACACACACACTCTTGGCATCAACAAAACATACAAAATTTTATAGATATAAACTAGATGACTTATAAACCAGTTTGGTTTTAATAGTAACAGCAGTCCATAATGATATTGATGCTTCTATTTAAGAAAAAGTGAAGCCTCCCAATTAACATTTTATTGTTATCCATATTTACCAACCCTTCCGCTTGGGCAGGATACGACACAAGGTCAATTTTTAAGTGGGGTTTAACAGGTATGAATTCAGAGTATTCCTTCTCCTAGACTAGTTGCCTCACTAAGGCTGAAGAACCCAGTCTGCCCTACTATTTACCCATAGCTAGAGGGAGAATAATTGGATTCATAACTTTCCCAAGGGTATTAGTGCTATGTGAAATGCAATCAGTCTTGTCCAGGATTTGAAGTCGTGTTGCCGTGTCCATTTCCTACGACGCTAACCATCACACCACAGCATTTTATAGTTATCGCTGTTATATTGAGAATAACTAAAAAATGTTGTTCAGTATAAATACAAAAGCCACGAAATTATCATTTAGCTGCAAATTGGATTGGAAATTGTTTAGTCTTGAAAAGCATTACCAACAACAAGCATCATAATCCTTTGTTATAGGAAATGAACTTAACACCACAAGGCTGTTTGCACTTCCCATTGTGTTAATGCCCTTTGGAAAGGTATGAAATCAACAATTCTCCATTCAGTTATGTGTAACTAATAGGATAGTCTGGGCCCTTTAACCTTGGTTTGAGGATTGGTCTCGAAGATGGAAAACTCTAAATCGAAACCAGTTGTACTCCACTTAAAATTGATCATGTGCTACTTCCTACTCATGGTGAAGGGGTTGTGTAAATTCATACATATACACACTTATATAAATACAAGGCTCATTCAATAAATAAAGGGAAATCTTTTAAAAAAAAAAGGCAAAATAGTTGTTTTTTTTCCAAAACTTTGGATTGTTCAGGATCGGTTCAGAGCAAAAATTACTTTCATCAGACAGAAATATGTTTTGAGGCTATTCAAAATGACAGCAAATCAAACAGAGTGCTCCAGGCTTGAACAGAGGTTTGTTATCATATTTTTGGTAGCTGAGAAGTGCAAACCATGTGAAATTTACAAAAGAACATGTGATGTATATCAAGAAGCCTGTTTTGGTCAAAAAATGTTTACAAATGGGCTAAACATGGATTTATCATAATGAGCCCGAGTCAGAAAGGTAATCCATGGTATGGAAATAGTAATGAAGGTCATGCTGACAGTGTTCTGGGACATGAAAAGAGTTATCATTCTTGATTTCCTTGAAAAAGGTGCAACAGTAAACAGTGCTCCCTATTACCAAGTCCTTAGATAATATCCACCTTATTTATTGAATGACTTTTGTGTGTGTGTGTGTATATATATATATATATATATATACAAAATTCAAAATAAAAAGGTCCACAAACGGATTTGTTATTAAGTTATACACTACCCTAACCTTAGCATATTTAGAAGAAAATCAATACAAAATCATAGGAAAAATACAATAATATAAAAACAGAATTTACTAGACCATGGAAAAGATACTTAAATGACTGCTTCATATCATATAAATGCCCATAGGGTGGTATTAATAATTTAGATGGCTTACAACAAAACTTACACCCCAAAATAAAATTCCCCATGGAACACAACTTTAAAGAACTGCCATTTTTAGATATTCCCATTAAAAACAAAAATGGCCAAATCATCAGACATTTACCACAAACCCAGAGATAGCCAACAATATACTTCAAAAGTCACTACTCCAAAAGCTGCATAAAATGCATCCCTTACAATCCAGCATGTAGAATGTGTACCATAGTCACTGATAAAAACCTCAGAAAAACTTGCCTAAAAGAATTGCAAGCAACCCTTCATCAGAGAGTATAATCAACAACACTAATAAACAAGAGATTCAAATTAGCAGAAAAAATACCATTGAAAGAACTACAAAACCAAAAAATAATAGCAACAAAGAACCCTTAGCATATGTCTCAACTTACAATAAAAACAACCCAGATCTATTCACAGAAATAATGAAAAGATATCAAGGAACTTAAAAACAATGACCAAATCAAAAAAATACTGAATATAACAAAAATCATTAAAAATCAGAGACAAACCAAAAATCTTTAAAAAATACTCATCTCTTCTACATTTGAAGAACACACAACATGAAATCACAAAATGCAAGAATAAAAGATGTGGAGTATGAAATATAATAATAGAAGGAAAATCCTATATCTCCAAAAACCCAAAAATGACTTTCATAATAAATAAAAATTTAAGCTGCAATTCAAAAAACGTAGTCTATGAAATCGAATGTAACAAATGTAATGAAATATAGATAGGGTCTACACAAACACTCAATGCCAAAATATTTCTTCACAAAAGTATAATTAAATTACCAGAAAATAGAAAACTATATGTGTCAAAATACCTATACAAAAGCAGTAGTGGGGATTCAGAACAATGCCAATATACCAGACTGGTGACTATACATTACTCCAAATAAAAGAAAAAACTTCATAAAAAAATTCAACCCAAATTAAACAGAACTTAACTATACACACACAAAGACACACATACACACAATCACTCAGGATCAAGATTTTTCTAATTAATTTTTTTATTGTAGGCAATAAAAATTACATTGTTTTTTTTTATATAAAAAAAATAAGAATTCTTAACAACATAAATAGAAGATATTTTTGAACAAATTAAATGGCCTCTTAATCCTTATGAAGAAAAATTTTTTAAAAGTTTACAGTAAATTTGTTGATCTTTTAAAAGAAAAAGCAAGTAAATAACTAGAATAGGATAGAAATTTTCAAATACTAGTTATGTTACATACGTCTTAAAGCATAATGTGAATAATGATCAGAGATCGCTAAGAATTTTATCATTTTCCTTTTTTTTCATTTCAAAATGATTTTTGAAATGAGATGACATCACACGGAGAATAGTCGGAAAAACTCCAAATCATTGGTATATTAGTCATATCTAATATATCCTTTGAATATATTGATCTTTCACACACAGATACACACACACCTGAAAATATTAAATCATTCACTTTATGAAGACAACATAAAACATTAGAAATACACGTTAAAGAAAAATAAATAACTTAAAAACAAATCTCCTTATGGACATTTTTATCTTAAAGTATTTACTTTTTTCTATCACTGGACCAACAAAAAATTTATATATATATATATATATATATATATATATATATATATATATATATATAAAATGATGTGCCAAGTGTGTTACAGTGTTGGATGAATATGAATAATAGAGTGTATGTTTCATAGCTCTTGATCATTACCTTCTTGGTCAGGCTAAGAACTTTTCTGTATGAGGTTTGATAAGCACATAATGTAGTTTTGCATATCATATTGACACAAAGGGTCCATGATTCAACCCAAATAAAAAGCTACTATTTCAAATGCTGATTTTCAAGTAGACAGATTCCCCAATTCAGAAGATTGGCACAAAACAATGTTTCTATTTTTCATTTGGTTTTGAGCTAGGTTACGAGAGAGAGAGAGAGAGAGAGGTGAGTGTATTTAGATTACAAGGATATCCAATTAATATCAAAATTACACAAGTTTCAAAACCACGTATATATTTTATCTTAATTAGGCAGAAACACTGAAATACAATATCCAGTTATTTTATTTTTCTATTGATGAAGATATAAAATAAACAGTCATGTTTTTCTATTCTTGTTTGTTTAATAAAACTAGGCCTGTTGTTCTAACTCTTGTGTTACAGGCGCATAGCAGACTAGATGCTTCTACAAAGAAAAATAACTAATCGAAAAGAACAGGATAAAAAAAAGAAAAAAGTCAACCTTTCCATCAACTTTTCTTAAACATCTTTATAGTCATAAAATTATCTTCTGATAACTTCGTTCATAATGTGCAAATAATTGCTTAATATACCAATATATATAAATCTATATACAAGATGTTCCAGAAAAATTGATATAATTTTGGAATATAATAACTTGAGCAATTCTCATTCAAATGATCTCAAACTTTAACAGCATGTGTAAAAACAACACAAAATCCTATGTTTAATTTTCTTTATTTTCATCAATAAAAATCCCATTCAATGGAAAAGAAAAGTTGTTTGAACACTAAACATAGAATTTTAAGTTGTTTCTAGATGTGCAGTTAAAACACTAGATTATTTGAATGAGAATCGATCAAGTTATTAGATTACATAATGATATCAATTTTTCTGAAATGCCCAGTATATCTCAAATGACATAAAATATTTTGAAATATATATATATATATATTATATTTGAATAGAGGAATTGATATTATATTAATTGAATCACCATGACTAGTTTATTTGGCATTGCTTATGTGTGATATGGACCGGTGGCCCAGGGGTAGAGTTTCAGCTTCTGCGTTCTGTGGTTGTTGGTTTGATCTCCAGTGGTGGAGATCACGGTATGCACTGCTGATGAGACCCAATAAGGCCAAAACAGCTGTTCAGTGTTCTGTATGTCACATGTAGGTGTTTGCCGAATTTTCTAGTCATGGTAATTCAATTGATATATATATATATATATGTATATTTTCTGGAAGAAAAATTCTGCATCCTAGAACATACTAAAAACATTGCCAAACTCCTAAGTGAATTAATATTTAAGTGTAGACATGTTAATATGTTTCGCCTGTATTATTTACCATCTGACAAATTCCCAAGTTTATTCTCCTTTTTTTACACTGTCCTCTATTAAGTAAACATACATCTATTTTTTTTTTTCATGTGAGTGTCACATGAACTAACATCTTATGTGACTATACTTCCCATTATAGAGGGAATAAAACTTTAAGTAATGGACTTGTAGTGTCTATAATTATAATATATTTTAGGTTCTACATTTGCTTTGCCATATTAGCATTGAACACTCTTTTATACAAAAACTTTTCTTAGATATATATATATATATATGGAGAGAGAGAGAGAGAGATGAAGAAAAAGAATATGACAAATAAGAATACTTCTTTTGTGTTTTATCTATTTTTTGATTGTTCTTGACAAGTTTCGATCTTAGATCATCAGGAAAAAAAAGTTTTTGTGAAGAAAATTTTTTTAGAAAGTTTTAAAAAGAGTTAACCCTTGTTGAGTAATTTAATTTCAGAATTTTTTCCCCCCAGTATTTATATGGTTTCAAGTAATTAATAATAATAATTTGCAAACAGTTAAAGCCTCAAGTTTTCTTAATACAAATACAGTGGAACCTCAATTCATGAATTTAATACATTCTTTTAGGCAGTATGTGACCCAAAATGTTTGTAAACTGAAACCATTTTCCCCATAGGAAACACTGTAAAATGGATTAATTAATTCCTGAATCCCAGGTGATTGCTTATATAAACTTTTACAACAGAACTTGATGCATAAGTTCATATACAAAACTAATGAAAATCATTAAATTTGATACAAAAAAGATATAAGCATAATACTAAACAAAAAAAAAAATACTGATGAAAACTTACTTAATTTAATTTTAAGTAAGTGGCAACCCTAGTCGAGGGTAACCCGAAGGCTCCCTTTTTGATAGCTACTACACCGAGGTGTGGGGGGCGCTACCCCTTCCCTGGATGGCTCTACTTTACCCTTGATCCGTACCTTATAATGCTGAGTGTTAAGCAAGGAGGCATCAAGTACCATTTTTTGAGTCTTTGGTATGATTCGACCTGGGATTGGAGGAGAGTTGATGGCATTTGCAATTTTTCCATGATTAACAACACTGTATATGCCACTTCTTTTCTTGAATTTCTCAATACACCTTCTGCTAACTTTGAACACATCAATATCAGCAATCATATCAGGATAATCTTTTACCAGGTTATCATGCAATCACCCTTTTTCTTCTTTTTCATAAATGATATCCTCAAAAACACTGTCAGCAGCTAACAGTTTCTCATTTATCCAAATCAGCAACAATTTTTCTATTTCTTCAATAATCTATGATTTTTGTTTTGTAAGAACTTCTCTTGCAACAACAGTTCCTTTGTTTTTGAGACGAGTACAGATCATTGATTTTGCCATACCAGATTGAGTAGCAAGATCAGAGATATGAAGACCCTTTTCCTGTTTGATTTGGATTTTTTGCTTCATCTCTATCAAGATTCTGGTTATTTTTATTTTCACTTTACTGTGCTCACAAGTTTTCTTTGATCCCATGGTGGCTTATTTGATAATGTATAAAAACAACAACACAAAACAATGAAATTCAAAAGAAAGGACAGTGAATTTGAGCAGGAATGTGTATGGAGTAAAAGCAGCACAGTAACTGATGCTCTCCAGCTGATACTCCCCTGTTGCTGCCAGTTTGAGGGTTTCTCATTTGAAACATTATTTATCACCCAAAATGGTTTTTCTGTTTGGAAGATTAGTTTGTAATGAGAGGGATTTGTGACTCAATATTCCACTGGAATTTACTCAGTTATGTGGTTTCAAGTATTCCTATCCAATACAAATAATTTTCTATTTGACTCATAGTTTTGAGTCAGAATGAACCTGAGAATACAGACAACAAAGAGGTAAATCTACACTGACCAGAGTTCCAATACTGGAGCCTCACCACTAAATAGAGTTTAGCGACATACCAAGAAAACCCTTTTTGGGAACAGTATTTTTTTAGTGTTGTAGAACAAGGTGTATAACAAGCAGTAAAAGTGGAAAATAATCATTTGCTTCCAGCACAATTGTACAATAATTCTTGGAGTAAAGTCATATTTCATAAAGCTGAAAAATGTCATAAAAAGCATATAACAAAGTAAAAGTATAACCCATATAATATGTGTGTGTGTATATATATATATATATATATATACACACACACACACATACACTGGCCCATTAGCATAATGGTTAGAGTGTTTGCCAATGGTCCGGGAAACCAGGATTCAATCTGAGGTTGAGTCATACCAAAGACTCAAAATATAGTGTTTGATGCCTCCTTGCTTAATACTCAGCATTACAAGTAACGGATTAAGAGTAAGTGGAGCAATCCAGAGAAAGGAGTAGCACCCTCCTCCATATCTTGGTGTAGTAGCTATTGAAAAGGTAGCCTTCAGGTTATTCTCAACTACAGTCAGCCAATTTTATATATATATATATATATATATATATATATATATATATATATATGACACATATGCAGTGTTCACATTGTGACTTGGATATAGAAAATTCTGACAAAAAATGTAGCAATATCTCATCCACTAGAAACAATGGCAGCATATGAAATGCATACATAGACTATTGACAGGTTATCAATAATACAGAAATCTGATCTCTCCAATAAAATAAAATGGGAATTCTTTTAAGCTGTAGCCGTGTCAGTAATACTGTATGGTTGCACCAGTTGGACTCAAATGAAAAGCTTGGAGAAAAGCTACATATAATCTTGACATTAAATGACAAGCCTCTGAAATTAGAAGACCAGTTCATATACTTTGGTAGCAATATCTCATCAACTAAAAGTTATGTCAATGTACACATAGGAAAGGTATGGAATACTATTGACTAGTTAGCTACCATACAGAAATCAGATAAAATAAAATAGGAATTCTTCTCAGCTGTAGCCATGTTAATACTACAGTATGGTTGCACCACCTGAACTCAAATGAAAAGCCTGGAGAAAAAGCTAGAAGGGAACTACACAAGAATGCCACATGCCGTTTTGAAAAAGTCTTGGAAGTAGCAACCCACAACAGTATTGGTTAACCTGCAAAGACTTCTATCAGATCTGTGCAGATATTAGATGAAGTCATGAAGACCTACCAAGATAGGTGGTGAGAGAGAGTCAAAGGAATCTGTGCTATCAGCATTACTTGATGATGATGATCATGATATATATAAATATAAATAATATAGTTTCTTATATTCATAAATAAGGAGTGTTCAATATAGATGATAGAGCACATATATTTAAGTTAGGATTGATCTGATGATCTCATAGGTGTGAAACTGGTAGTCACCAAGCACTGTTGAATGTGTCTCTGCTATATATATATATATATATACACACACACACATCCGAAACACATGCAAAGCATTCAGATTGAGATTTGAAAATAGAATATAAAAAATTCTGAAAGAAAATTTAGATGGTGTATATATACATATATATTTACTTATATATGTTTGTGTGCCATCAACGTTTTTATTTTCTTTTGATGAAATATTAAAATGTTGATGAGAATAAAGCCAGAGGGATGCTGGGTAGAGACTGGGAAAGGAGGTCACAGAATTGACATTTTTATCTCAGCCATAATTACAATATTGAATTCAATATTTCCAATATGGAGAAAAATAAATTGCACTTATAAAATTAATAACCTTAACAACTGAAAGGCCAAATTTTAAAACCGAAGTTGATAATGAGCAATCACATTATATATATATATATATATGAGAGAGAGAGAGAGAGAGAGAGAAAGAGATCTACTAGATTCAGCACAAGCACACATACAAACATGAGTTTATGCTCAGAAATCTTTCCATATATAAAAAAGCCAGCATACTTTTGTTTACAGATGTATGTATATACAAAGTGTTTTGTAGCATTAATTTATATATATATATATATACTGCTGCTGCAAAAACAACAGTAGCAGTTCCACTGACAAAGCTTTTATCACATAATAATCCAGAAGTTGGGCATATTTTCAGGGCTGAAGCATCATTACTATTAACCCAAGGCACCCCAGTAGTAACTTATATCACTAGGTTTTGGCAGTTTTACATCACAGCGTGGGAATAACAGATCCATCCAGATGTAACTTCTGCCTGACCTTGGAGCCTCTTCATTTCTATTTCTTTCTTTCATTCTCTCTCTCTCTCTCTATATATATATATATATATATATATTGGTTTGGTTTCTTTTTTTTCACCTACTATTCAACCCACAACTGGTGGGATAAGGAGGTTTATATCAGGGGTATTAGTCCAAATATTAATGTAATAGCACAAGTGAAGTTTTAACTTGCTTACCCAGCTATGTGTTAAATAGTATCACTGCTGTTCTTCTACAAGGATGGCTTTGGCATTAAATAACCCAAGAAAGTTGATATGACATTAAATAAAAGAAACTAAACCAAATGAAGAACACATATTTTCATAAATTTATACATACACAGAAATACGAGGATAAGTACACCTGGGTATATATATATATATATATATATATATATATATATGTGTGTGTAAGTTTAAATACATATATGAGAGAAATAAAGAGATGCATATCCATATAAATAAATAGTTAAATTTCTCTCTATATATATATATATATATATAAGCAGGTATATCAATACTTTGTAGGGAGTGTCCTTGTAGTGCAATGGTTAAAGCGCTAAACTGCAGAATCATAGTAAGCTAGTTCAAACTCAAGTGGCACTATTACGTTCACTTTTGGATAAATACCCTTGGGAAAGGTATAAATTCCCTTATCCTCCCAACTATGGGTAAAATAGCATTGCTGCTGTTCTTCCAGAAGCATAGCTTTGGCATTAAATAACCCATGATGGTTGATATACTATTAAACAAAAGAAACAAAACCAAACCAATACTTTTATAGTCCAATGATTAAAAAAGCATTTATTTTTCAACAAATATTTTTATTATTATCTTCTTATGTGTCAATGCCTTTAATTGCAAGGTGAATATTAATCACAAAGGCCAAAAATTATACAGTGAAAGTCTCAAACTAAAATAAAACTTAAGCTTATTGATCCATCTTCATGTGGATATTTAACACACACACACATATATATATATATATGTGTGTGTGTGTGTCATTACAGCTATAAAGCAAGTGCCTGTTAATCAAGAATTGCTGCCTGGGGTGGCAACTCTTTGAATTCCAGAGAAAAATCAAGCTTGAGCAATTATTTCCAAAATCAAATCTTTTCTAATTGCTTCATTCAGGAATGTCCAATCCCATATCTTTTACATTTCGTTGCCACCACTGTGTATATACTTGATCATAAATAATACAAATACTAAATAGCATATCTGTTAACTGCAAACAGCCATCATTACAATGTGGGTCAGAAGACTTCACCTCTATCACAGACATTTGATTATGGGAGATGGCATAAAAACATTGCAATTACATTCGAATAAATGTCATGCTTTGTTGGGGGGGGGGTGTATGTATGGAACATATTTTATCAATTGCAAAAAAGATGCATTTTTAAATTCATTTTTGTCTTATTTAGTTTTATGGCAGCCTATTGATAATTGGATGCCATTAACTTTGTTTTGGCTAGCTGGGCTCAACAGATAATTTAAAATTGTAATGAGACACATTGTGATATGGAGGTGCTCATGGTACAATGGTTAGCTTTGTAGGAAAAATGAACATGCCGACCCAAGTTCAAATCTTGAATGAAGCTGATTGCATTTCACATAGCACTAATACTTTTCGGAAAGGTATGAATCCAATTATTCTCTCATCAGCTGTTGGTAAATAGTAGGGCAGACTGGTTTTTTTTAGCCTTGGTTAGGCAACCAGTTTGAGAGAGGGAAAATTATGAATTCAAAAACACTTAAAAATTTACCTTGTGTCACATCCTATCTGTATGGAGGGGTTGGTAAGTAAACACATAGTAATTTGGAGGTATTCCCTTTTTTAAAAACTTCTGATGATCCAAACATATTTATATAAAGACTAACATAATTCCAATAAAAAACTATAGGATTATTTGCACATTGAAAACAACAAATAGAATTTCCATCTTGTTATAACAATGGAATTTATCATTACTCAACAGTGGCACCAAGTTGGTAATACATAGGAAAAAAGATCTGTATATATCTATGTATTTAGCAACCCCTCCACCTTGGGTAGGATGTGACACAAAGTCAATTTGGTTTGAATTTTCCTTCTCTGAGACTGGTTGCCTAATCAAGGCTAAAAACCCCAGTCTGCTCTAGTTTTTACTTATAGTAGAAGGGAGAAGAGATGGATTCATGCCTTTCCTATGGACATTAGCATGAAGTGAAATGCAAACAGCTTTGACCAGGATTTGAACTTGAGTCACCAATTCTATTTCTTATGACCACAATAGTTACACTATGTTTACCTCCCTGTATATATTTATATATATATATATATGTTTAAAAAAAATCTAACATGCAAGCAGCTAATAATGCTTTGTATTACTGTAACAATAAAATTTCATATTCTGTAGTGAGACATGATTGCATGATCTATATGTGTGTGTGTGTGTGTGTGTGCACATGATATATGGTGTTTTAAATAAAAGCAGATTAGTATAGATTAATCAAAATGGTATAGCTTATATAAATACTGGCCAAAGAGTGAGGCTCAGAAAGCAAGTTTCACAGGCTATTGATAATATGTTTTCTTTTCTTTTGTCACTAGGGGCACCACGATGATGGTCTTAGGTTAGATTGATTGCGATAAGCATAGTAAATATGCAGATTCTAACATGCACACAATCTAATCTAACTGTAATAAAAATCTCTGTATAATTAATTATACATAAGTCATTTTCATTTATACAGTTAACATAGCTGTGAAATTATAAAAATAATAGATTTAGTTGCAGCTTATTTCTTTGCAAGTTTTCTAAAAATATTCAATATTATAAAAAGAGACTTTTCTAATATGATAGCCATTTTTTGGCACGGGATATATTCCTCGATCTGACTGCTTTCAGTAATTTCTGTGGTTATTCTAGAGAATGTATTATCATAATTGTGATACATTATTTTTCCAGATTTTCTGGCCTGAAAGTTAAGGATACATATTGTACATGAGAACTATATCATTAACCTTTTCCCTGGCCACATACTTCACCATATTTGGGACAGGATGACCAAAACTAAGTTAAATCTATAGTCCATACTAATGTATTTTACACTATTTGAGAAAAATATTTACTGAAATGTGTGTTTCTTTGTAATTTTGTTTCTTCTAACATGAGCTTATTTTCACCACAAGTTTGTTGCATTTTTGTGTGAACATGCCCATATGTTTGCTCTAAATAAAGTGTAAATTTTTTGTTTTCGAACATAATGTAATTCATATAATTCTTATTTATTTATTTTTTTTTTAAATAAATAAAAAGTTGAGAAAATGCTAAATTTAAGTTAAATTTAGCTGCTACAAATCCTAAAAAGTCAGAACGTATAATACTCGATAATTTTTTTTGCAGAATTTTGTAGTCTAAAGTTGACGTTGCTTGTTATACACAAATAATTAAGGTAGTTTATCTGATGAGGTATTCTTGTATATTTAGAAGAGAAAATTGTGTTGATAGGAGCAAAAGTCAGCTGGCAAAGTGAATTAAAACAGGGTCAAGTCAAGAAGGGTTAAGTCAAGAGATGGGTCACGATTGATAGGGATCAGGTGCTGGTTCAAATTGTTTTTTGCCTTGTCATTAATTGAAAAATCAGCAAATCTTAGACCCCACGCATCATGAAACAATGCCACAGAAAAGAAATAGGATGAGGGAAAAAGGGAAAAACAATTAGTAACTCCTGAGAGGAACATAAGGGGTGGGTGCAACAATTCTTTCAGTCATCATCTTTCCTTTCTTTCTATTCTTTTATGTCACAAGCAGGATTGTAGGAGGAAGGGAGAAGAAGAGGATAGGATTCCTTCTTTTCTTCTTCAATTCAGCTGGTGTCATATAAACTGAATCTGAGAATGAGATCCCCAGAGAAAGGAGGACTTATCTCTCTCAAACAAGAAAACACATACACAGCTGACTGCATCTTCATTCTTTATTGTTGTAAAGGAGGAGCACAAAGGAAAAGAAAAAGTTTGGTTTTATTTCTGGGTCCCTCATTATTCAACCCTTCCCAACACTTGGCACCACCCCATTTGTAGATAGATGGAGAGTTTAGACGAGAGTCAGAAATCTGAGAGAAGGAGAGACAAATGAATAAAGTATGGAGTAGCTTAACCTAAATTTCAGACCTAATTGATGCAAATCTTTGTTTTTTTGGGGGCCCCACCCCTCTGATTCCTACCCTCAACAGGTATACTTTTTTTGTCTTTCTTTATGATAAGCTATCACTTGTGTGTATGTGTGTGTCTGCAGATAGTAAGATAAAGAGATAAGTATAATTCTTTATCACTTCCAAAGACATTAGAATGGAGAATCAAGGAAAAGATTAAGATAAACCAAGAAACAGATGGCAGATAAGAAATCAAAATAAAAAGATCATTTTGTTTCACCAGAAAACCAAACCCCTTTTCTCTGAACCCTAATCATTTCTCACCCATTTCTTGAAATTTTCTATATCTCTGTTCCAGTGCTAAGGTAGAACACACCTTCAAATGATGGACCTCATTTTTCTTTCTTAAGAAAATCAATATGAGAGTCATACTAAAAGTAATGTCTATTTACCATTTTCTTCAAAAGTATTATTGCTTTGTCAGTCGGGCTTGTAATATACTGATTGTATCTCTTGGAGAGAAGTAAGACCCTCCCCCTCTAAAAAAGCATATCTGAGATATAGCACTAAACTGCATCTGATGGTGAGGCTCCAGTTCTGGCAATGACATTACTCCCAGGTCTACTTGGGAATTGTAGTACCTTTTAGGCTTCTATCGATGAGTCAAATAAATCTGTTTAAAAAATTATTCATATTTGATAAGACCGCGCGCGAATAAACCCAAACCTATTAAGAAACAACAACACAAAAAATGTAAAAACGAATGTAGAATGTGATTCTGTAACCCCAGATGGATTGACTTGCATGAGTTATCAAGTATCTAGGGACTCATTCAAAACAAATCAGGTTTGAGTATGTCAATGATAGTTGGCCAAGAACCAGAATGAGAGTGACATTTGGTTGGAGCATCAAGAGTAGAAATTTGTTAATAAATAAGAAGGAAAACAAGTTCTGTTTGACTTTGTCAGTGAAAGAGAAGGAAAACAAGTTCTAATTTGGAAGTGCAGTTTTGACAACTGCGATGAGAGAAGATACAAGTCTCAGCATTCCTTGTTATATAATTTTATGTTCTGATGCTAGAGTAAAAATGCTGAATTTTAAGAATAAAAATCATAAAAGTAAGGAAAAAAAATTGGTTTATAATCAACAAAACCCTTTTACTCAATGTAAATTTAAAAAAAAAATGTCCATGCTGTTCTTAAAAATTAAATGAATATTCCCATAGAAATTCAAATATATCAATGCATTTTATCACAGGTAATAACTAGTTTATTTAATAGAAAAGTTATTCAACTAGTAATTTAACATCATTTCTAAATTTCACTTGAGAGAGGGAGAAAAGCCAAGACTTAAATTCTACCTTTGAAGGGAACAAGTTAATTCAGGAAGCAAGTCAGAAATACTGATACTGAATTACTTCAACAGTAAACTATTCTTAGCGAATGAAGCCAACAAAAGTTTGGTTTGCTTCCTACAAAAGTTTACAAACCAAAGCTCATCACATTTTAACAAGCTATAACATGTATCTATTTTTTTGTATATATATAAGCCTTATCAATAGTAAAACCTTCCACTCTACTTTTCAACACCTGTTGATAGACACCACAGGTGGACAATACTTATTATCAATGCATAGATGTATAGTATGTTTCTATATAGTCCATAACAGTGAAAACTATGCAGTTTCTGTCATGTTCGCCAGGAATGTTTTATAAACATTCAGATTTCCAAATAGACTTTTCTATCCCTGTTGATCCAAGAAGCATCCCTAAAATTGCTTAACTTTTCTTCAAGACTCAGAAAAGATGGCTGAACTTGTGACCCAACAGCAGAAGCATTGTTTCAGTCTGGCTTCAATGTCAATGGATAAGTGTCGACTTAAGGGACAGGGGATGGAAGATGGAGAAGCATAAAGCAAGAGCTAGTGACACTGGGGCTGTAAGGGTAAAGCTGATGGAACTTGGATGAAGGAATTATGCACAGGAAAATGTAGCAGGGATTATACTGTTGAAATATCTATCCTGCAGTAATGGAGATGATACTGACCATCCCCTTATCCACCAATGTTCCCCCACCACTCATCAGCTCATGAAGTTTTCATTTATTTTCTTTTTGTGCTTGTACTGCTATCACCCAAACCAACACCCAAGTCTCTTGTTAAAAGTCAACACATAAAACTTGTATGGATTGGTATTTCACTGTGTTGGCAAAACTTTCTAAGATTTGCAAAGGCTTTGTGCTCATATCAGAAGCAAGGAAATAATGCTTTTGCAACCTGCAAATATATATATATATATATATATATATATATATATAGATATTTCATACATATAGCATGTTCAGGATTTTATATACTTATATAAATATGCTAAATATACACATAAATGTATATATAACTCTCTACATATTCTATTATATTTACACTGTCATATATATATATATATATATTATCATTTTATTAAATTCAAACATATCAAATGAATACATGCACACTGACCTGAACCAGAAAGGATTTTTGTGCAAAATGTATTAGAAATTAAACCTGTTTGTAATAAGTACTTATTTAGAACTTGTAATGGAGGGTTGTTCTGTGTTTATATGCTTGTCTAAAAGAAAATCTACCATAGTATCCTCAGATTAATATCAAGATGCCAACAAAATTATCTATTTTCATATAATTCAAGAATATTTACTAACAGATATATACACATTCAAGTGCTTGAAAATAGATTAAATGGGAAAAAAAACAAACAAACAAAAACATCTCCCTTGTTTTATATATATATATTTACTGAACCTCAATGCAAAATAGGATGTGACACAAGTTTCTGACCTTTCCCAAGAGTATTAGTGCTATATGAAATGAAAACAACCTCACTCAGGAATTGACAAGACTTTGCATTTCACATAGTGCTTATATATAGTTGTCGACCATAGTCGAGGGTGACGGAAGGCTCCCTTTTCAATAGCTACTTCACTGAGGTGTAGGGAAGGGTGCTACTCCTTTCCCTGGATTGCTCCACTTTACCCTTGATCCTTATCTTATAATGCTGAGCGTTAAGCAAGGTGGCATCAAGTACCATTTTTGAGTCTGGTATGACTCAACTTGAGATTGAACCCTGGTCTCCTGGCCCATTAGCAAACACTCTAACTGCTAGGCCATATACAAACACACTTCCCAACTGTAGGTAAAATAGTTGAGCAGACTGGGCTCTCTAGCTTTGGTATAGTAACCAGTATAGAAGGAAAACTCTGAATTCCAAACCATAGGAATGTTACTTAGAAGAATCTATGGCACCTTGGTACACCATTTTTCTATTATTAGCTTCTCTGAAAAGAGTGGCTGGTTCTATACAGACATTCATCTCTATAAACAAATCATTTGAGCAGGTAGTCGAATAGCTCCAATGGTTCTGCTGGGGCCTCATGTCCCAAGATCTATGAAAGAGTCCATTATAAACACACTCAATTTCATTTGCAAAATTTTAACACAACCTTTTAGGTTTTATTCTAGTTTTCCTTTTGTTTTTGAGCATTCAACATTTTTTTTAGGGATTTTTATTTGATTTTACCAAAAAAATTCTCATAACACACACTGACAGATAATATATATATATATATATAAATTGCAAGGAGATGCATATTGCATCATTTGAGCCTTAAATCAAATATCATAGTGTCACTAACATCTGTTGGGTAGAATGTGGGTGAGAGCTTTCTCCTCTGGATGTGAGAAAAAACATAATTATTATTGTATCATTTAAATGCAAATCTTTCATACAGCTTGTTTTAAATATTTTCAGTCTTCAAGTGAACATGTGAGTAGGTGTATATTATGTTCGGGTTGATTTGTTTAACAGCATATCAACTTCTTATGAGTCATTTGAATTCTGAAATTTGATTCATTTGTAAATATTTGATCACTATTTACATTTTTAATGTTATATTACAATCTTTTTTCTCAAAAATTACAATTTTTTATTTGACTAAAGTAATAATCATTTGTTTGCACACAGTTTTAGTGTCATACCCAGAACACTTCCAGTTGAGAGAGGGGGCTTTATAGGGGATGCAGTCAAGGTACTGTAAGCCCAACCAACAGGATGGATATCATGTTAGTGCAGATCATATATGCATGCATTTTATTATATACACACACACTATATATATATATATATATATATATATATATATATATAGAGAGAGAGAGAGAGAGAGAGAGAAAGAGAGACTGACATATATATATAATGTAACATTAATTATACATGTCTGTATTATATCGTTATATGACTCTCTCTCTTATCATCATCGTGCCACGCTGCCAGAACTGGATTTCCATGACCCTCTCTCACCACTCGTCTCTATCATCCATTCCTCCCAGGAGGTCTACAAGGCTATATCATGTATCGGCACAGAGCTGTTGTATATAGTTTCTAGATGGTCATCCAGCCTTTGCTAGTCCATGTGAAGGGGTCCACAGGAGTATGTTGCTTATGAGTTTGTCCTTACTTCTCTTGTCCCAAATGTCTGGTTCGTCTAACATGGATAGTTTTTTGAGATGGGTTGTAGGTGGCTGTACAGCTGCTGCTTTATGGGGTGCTGCCTCCATGACTTGCTCAATATTGCTCGCAGCATTCTTGTGTAGTTGCCATCAAGCTTTTTCTCCATATGTTTAGTTAGTGTCCATGTAGTGCATCCATATAGCAGTATCGACATGACCACTGCTTGGAAAAAACTGTGTTTTATTTTATCGGTTAGGTCTGACTTCCATATGACCGATAGCCTCTCTCTAATATATATATATATATATATATATATATATATATATATATATGACCCCAGTTGGCTGGGACTCTAGAATATATCGACTGCATCTCTGCAAAGGAGAAAGACTCCCAGAAAAGGTATCCTGGATATGACATTAAACTATCAGATGGCAAAGCTTCAGTCTTAGATTTTTGGGGAATGTGGAGTACCCCTTCATTGCCATTGCTCCCAGGTTCACTCAGACCCAGAGTGGAAGCACCTGATAGGGTCCTATCTATGGGTCAAATAGAACAAACTATGCGTGCAAAATAATGACTGATGTTAAACTCTGACTGTTATATAGCAATACTTGAAACCATTTGACTGTATGCAAAGAAGAGCTCAGGATCATTTAAGAATGTTATCTACAAAATGTGTTTAGAAATCATATATATTCAATACAGATGTATAAACAGGATTTCACATTAAATAACCTACAATGGTTGATGTGCCATGAAACCAAACCTATATATATATATACACACACACACACACGCACTCACATTTTATGTTTAGTTCATGATCAGATTTACATATGTATGTAAAAATATATCCATTTTTTCCTAAAATTGAAGGACATGTAGAGAAGTTATATATATATATATATATATATATATATATATATAGAGAGAGAGAGAGAGAGAGAGATAAGCATATAATCATGTCTTAATTTATCTTTTTACAATGCATATATCAAGGAATAATCATATGCATCAGCATAGAAACTATATATATATATATGCATACATACATATATAAACATATATGGTCTTGCACATCAATATATGAATATTTTTATATTAATCAATAGGTCTGTGTGCGTATTTGGGTGTGCATAAAATCTTACTGCGAGCATGGGAAGCACCAGAGACTAGAGTTCCTAGGTTAAGAGGTCAGAAGATTGTAAAACGTTTCAATATGAAAGTGAGATTCATAAAAAATGTTGTCAGACTTTCCATGCATAGAATGATTTATGCAAATCAAAGAATCAGCTGACGATTCTCTCTCTCTCTTTCCCTTCATCTTTCTTTCTCCCTCATCAATATTTAGGGACAGTCCATAAAATAAATTTATTTCCATTGAGTTTTCTTTAGTAACAAGATGAAGAGCCTACCAATTGTGCAACCATGCTTATTTTAATATAACAAGGGAGACAACTCATTGATATAAAATCCTGTATTCATGACTGATCAACTTAGTCAGTATTGGTTGGAGGATGTAAGTTACACAAACAGACTAATATACTGTAAAGACCAAGAAGCACTATTCTTGATAGTATCACAAAAAAAAAAGACAAAATTATAAAGTTTCAATGATAACCTTCAAACTTTTGTAATTAAAATGGTTTCTTCATTTTACTTGTTATTTTCTCCTTTTGTGTTTGGTATTAAATTTCTAGTTGATTAACTTTTATAGAAAGAGAATGAAAATGAACTTCTGAATTAAAATTTTGTGATAGAATAAACCAATTAAAGAAAGCAAATATGTCATCATTAATGTCTGATTTATGGATTCGTTACTTTTAACTCATAACTTCATGTACAACAGAATACAATATTTCATTCTCTGTAGATGAAACTGAAGAATTAATACTATTCAAATATGGATCATATATAGAGTATTGGACTACCCCTACATGCCAAAAAGAAAAAAAACAAGAAAACAAAACAAAAACAGTGAAAAAACTAAGCCACTTTTCATCAATGCTATAATCATTAATGAAACTTGAATGGCATACACACACATAGGAAGTCATTATTTTCCTTGATTATTGCTGTCAAATTTCCTTTAATTGTAGAAAAAGTCATAATTCTCTAAAAAGAAAGTGTTTAGAAATACCTAAAATATGAAAATTCTTAGAATTTTCTTTTTCTGGATTTGATAACAATTTAAAATTAGTCCTTTGCTAATGGTGAGTAAGCAGTTGTCTTGAGTTTAAAAAAGGTCAAATTGTAGCAAATCAAGGAAAAGAAAATTAAAATCCCACCTAAAGCATTTTTTTTAAAACTATTAAATCATCACCCTCTTCATTAAGGTAAATAAAGGCTTTGAATCTGATTTATTCAACTGCAGAACTCTGTTTAAAATAAAAAATTAAAAAAAATACTGTCATATGAAAACTTTAAATGATGAATTAATCTGTCAAGTTTTCTTAAGATTCATCACTCTCTGTTTTTTGATGATCTTATGCATACACAAAAACATGAATAATTACAATGCCTTGATTTTGTATGTATGAAAATATAATTTGAGAAAATTATTTCATCATCCCCAGGCAAATTATTCCTAATTTTTAAATGTTTCAACTCATTTTTGAATTTAGACAATAATTTAGATTTCCTCAGATTTCACAGAAAAAATTTATAGACATTCTATATTATATTTTTTAAAAATTACTTTTAAATTTAACTTTCCACAAGCCAGAAAAATTTATTTGAATGAGTTGAAATTTTTTTCAAGTATGCCTATCTGTTCGTAATTAAGAATTTCAAAATAGAGAATCAAAGGGTTGTATTCAGCTCAACAGTAAATATCAGAGAGAAATGTGGATTTACATCAAATCATTTCATATCTATTTCATAAGAAACTGTCCAATGAGAGATTCAATATTTTAATCTGCTGAAATAATTACCTTTAATATAAAATTGCTTTTAATTATATATATATATATATATATATATATATATATATATATATATATAAAAGAGAGAGAGAGAAAGAGAAAGTGCATAACAGTTATGTACTCAAGGAAAACAGAATCAGAAAGCCTATTTCAAATTCCAGAGAAAGTTGTTCACAATTAACTTTGCATTAATGCCCTTTGGAAAGGCATGACCCCCATTTCCTTTTCTCTGTACAGCTATGGGTAAATAGTAGGGAAGACTTAGTTCTTTTGCCTTGGTGTCTAAGAAGAAAAATACTGAATATAATACCCTACAAACACATTATGGGACAGCATGTATGGTTACATTTTACAAACCTTGTAAAAAGCTTAAGCCTAACTAGTGGACAAAAAAAAAAGCTAATAAGTTAGGATAGGCAAAATATATGATAGTTTTTATATACATAACATTACTTTGTTCTATATTTAATCTAAAATGGAAGGGGTTTCCCATGACATAGGAGCTAATGTGCTAAATGCAATATTATAGTGAGTTCAAACTCCAGTCAAGCTATTACATTCACTTTCAGACTAATAACCTTGGGAAAGAAATGAATCCTTTAATCCCCCAGTTAGGAATTAGAACATGCCACTACTGTTCTACAAGGATTGCTTTGGCATGAAATAACCCACAAAGGTTGATATGACGTTAAAAACAAAGATAACAAACCGAATCTAAAATAAAATGTTATATATATACACATATGATCAGTCCATTGCCATAATGGTTACAGTGTTCATCAATGGTCCACAAGAGCTGGGTTCAATCCCAGATCGAGTTATACTAAAGACTCAAAAAATGGTACTTACCACTTTGTTTAACACTCAGCATTATAAGGTATGGATCAAGGGTAAGTGAAGCAATCCAGGGAAAAGAGTACTGCCCTCCCCAACACCTTGGTGTAGTAGCTCTTGAAAAGGAAGCCTTCCAGTCGCTCTCGACTACAGTCAGTCAACAACTTAAATAAATATCAGTTCTCTTATGTAGTATATTACATAATTCATATATAAATATATATATAAAATCAATGTAATATATTACATTAGAGCACTATATAGTTTAATTATATATATAACTTAGTTCTATGTATATATATATACATATATAGTTCTCGTATGTAAAATATTACATAGGTTTATATACATATAATCTATGTAATATACATAAGAGCACTATATACTTATATATATATATATAAATAGATAGATAGATAGATAGAAAGCACTTGTAGTGTACTGGTTATTGTTGTAGAAAATCGACACAGTAACACAAGTTTAAATATTAGATGAGTCTGTTTGTATTTTCCCATAGCACTAATACTCTTGGGAAAGGTATGCTGATTCTTCTTCTCCTTCTTCCAGTTATGCATAAATAGTAAGGCAAATTGGGAAACTGGTCTCAAAGAAGGAAAATAATAAATTCAAAGCTTTTAAACTCAGTTTAAAAATTGACTTTGTGTCACATTCTGCCCATGCAGAAGGGTTGGGTATGTGTGTATATATATATATATATATATATATATACACACACATCCCCAACCCCTATATATATATATATATATATAACTACGTAATATATCAAATAAGAGAGCTAAATCATAATACATGGGGAAAGAAATCTTTGATTCTACCTCACTCCATCTCCCTTGCAATCCACTCTAAAAAAAAATGTGATGAAGGTACCAACCCCACCAACTTTCTTTATATTTTTAGATCCAGCAAAGCAGACAACGTTCACATATACAAGGAGAATTATGAGTGTCAGTGTAAGCATTATTCTTTGAACATGATATCTGCGTCCAAAACAACAACACCGACAGAGTCCATTCTATTAGCCTGGTCTCTAAACGAACAATTGGTGTTGGTTATTTGACATAGGCATTAAGGCAGAGTCAAAAGGGTTGTTGGAGGGCAGTGGTCGCTAATGCTGCCAATTACAATACATCACTGTGTCAGTCTCATTAGCAAATGGTGCCCAGCTGACCATTGCGCCATATTTCACCCAGCCACAAAAGGTCGTCTTCTCTAATCTATGGACTGTATTTTTCTTTCATGTGGTTTGACGAAAAAGCTTTAGATCTGGAGGAGTGAGAGGAAAGAGTCGACCAGTGAAAAGCAAGTGCTGCACTCTAAGTGCATAAAGTGTGCTATGGGCAATACTATTTACATCAGCTCACATACTCTTACACACATACACACAAATATATATGTTTATATGATTGAATACGTTTGTGTGGGCACCATTGCATACTGTTATATAAAACCATGTTAAAAAATTGCAATATTTTTCCTCTCTCTCTCTCTCTCTCTCTCTATATATATATATATATATATATATATATATAGGCAGCAATATCACTTTTAACTAAATCTGAGTCACTGTAAAAGATGAATCTACATAACAGAAAAGAGATTTACAATATTTTTTTCATATTATTTTTAAAATAGTTAATATTGTTCTGAGAGAATTTCCACAGAGTTTTGCAGAAAAATATCTTCTAATTTTAGTAAGTAATACTAAAGAGATTTATCACTTTATGTATTTTGTTTTTGTTTGGATTGTAATCCTAATTAAGCAATTATGTAATCATTTTACATCTCTTGATTGAAGAAAAACCAATGAACCTTATTAGTAATGTTTAGCTAAATATGAATAATTATTCTAGTAAGATAAATATTTTATTTGTTTATTTTTTTTCTTTGGAAGTTAGTCATGTCTTGCAGCAATATTGCTTCCTACTGATTATTGGTTTTGTTCAAGACATCTTCTGATGGAGAGCTCTCTCCTTTTTTCCATTTGGAAAAAAAACATTGTTTTTATGTTAACACCTTCATCTAGGTCCAACAGATACATACTAAATTCGGTAGTATCAAATCATTTGGCTATCCTTCAAGAACAAACAAATTCTTTCCAATTATTAATACAGGTGTATATTTGTTAAATCATGTAGTCCAACATACATGAAATTCAGTGCTAGGAACAGTATTTAATATTGTCAACCTGTAAACATTTCTGATTTTAAATCAGCTCAGTTTAATAAAGGCACTGAGCAGTCAAAAAAAGTTCTTACATATTCTAATTGATTGACTAATTGATTTTAATGGCATGCCAATGCATTTATGGCTATTTTATGTCAAGAGGTGAGGGAATTGCTTTTGAGGCAATTAACTGTGTGTAAACAAATTAGCTCTGACTCATTTAGAAATGAGATTCTCAAGAAACAACTGACTTATAAATCATAAATAAGCATTTAACTATATGTGAACAAATGAGCTCTGGCTAGTTTTAAAATAATATTTAGGCATTCAATTACCTACAAGGGTTGATACGCCATAAAACCCAGACAAACATGAATTTTAAAGAAAAAATAATGTATTAATTATACCCTAGATAATGATCAATAATATTCTGGGAGAAAATTTTGGAGAATTTTTATATGAGGTTTAAGAAATCTTGTTAGTGGTTTTAATGAAACATCTTTAATAAAAAGATTGCCGACTATATATATATATGTATATATTATAACAGTGTTGGTTGACACTAAATCACTTTGTGGGTTTGTGGCAAACCAAGTGCAATATAATATGGAGAGTGCTCAATATATAGGATAGAGCTATTAAATAATAAATAAATAAATATATATTAGATATATATATCTAATGCCATGGAAAAAATATACATATGAGAGAGAGAGAGAGAAACACAAATATATATATATATATATATGAGAGAAGCCTACACAGCTATCTCTCTTTCTCTCTATATATATACACACACACATACACAGATATATATATATATATATATATATATATATATATATAAAATGAGAGGGAGAGAAAGTAATGTTGCCTAAAACTTGACTTCTATACTAATTGTCAGAAAATGAAGGTGTGTACTTCTGACAATGACAAAATACTGACAACATGTTTCATTTCCACCAACTGAGTGTTCTCATTCTATCAGTTCTTCTGAGTATAATACAAGAGATGCAATTAAGTAATATAAATACAAGATGATGATGATAACAGATCTATCAAAATGTGATCTTGTCCCAGAAAATTTGAGATAGTTTATTCATGTAACAAAAACACTCACAAAGTTTCTATTCAAACATTCCCTGTGCATTATCAGGGAGATGAATCCAACAATATCTGTTTTATCTTAGCTAGATTAGCCAATGGCAAGTTAAATGGCAGATATTAAAAGAATTCAGATTACCAAATTGTAAAAGATGGGAGGTATTCCAAGTGGCTGGCAGGCAGATCTTTGGACTAATGTATTGGTGTCAAGCAACAAGCACCGGATGTATTGTTGTTTTAGAATGATAATGATCTTGCTTGCCACACACCATAAGAATTAGGCACCCAAAGAAATGTTTGGTTCCACCATGGCAAAGAAAATAAAAGGAACATGCACACAATGTAAAGTAAAGAGAAAAAGAAACAAAGGCCTCCACCCAAATACACACACACACACACACACACACACACACTGTAATTAATTATGTTTAAGATGCACTATATTTTCAACCTAAAAGTTAGGAGTCCATGTTATACACAAGAATTATACAATTAACTTTTTTCTAGCCACATGCCTAACCAAATTTGGGATAGGATGATTGCAAGTAAGTTACATCTACAGTCCAACTTAATATGTTTTATGCCATTACAGAGAAATATCCTTGTGTGTTTGTTTATAATTTTACTACTTCTAATATGAACTTATTTTTGCTACAAGCTTGTTGCATCTTCATGTGAACATGTCTGTATGTTTGCTCTCAATACTGTTTAAATATTGTTTTTTAAGACATAATGATGCAAACTATATAAATTCTTATTTTTAGTCAGTATGACTGATAAAAAGTGCAACAAATGCTAAATTTAGGTTAAAATTAGCTGATACAGATCTTAAAAAAAGTCAGTATGAGAACTTTTTTTGAGAATTTCTTAGTCCAAAAATAAAGGAACGTGTTATATATGAATAATTATGGTACCTGCTTTTTTGTTTGTCTTATATAAAAGGCAAGAAATTTTAAATAGTTATATGTATCTATTAACCAGCCCCTCTGCATGAGCAGGATGTGACACAAGGTCAATTTTTAAATGGAGTTTAACAGGTTTGAACTCAGAATTTTCTTTTCTTAGACCAGTTGCCATACTAAGGCTAAAGAGCTAAGTCTGCCCTACTATTTTACCCATAGCTGGAGGAAGGATAGTTGGATTCATATATTACTCAGAGGTATTAACGTTATGTGAAATGCAAACAGCCACATCCAGGATTTGAACATAGGTCCCCGTGTCCATTCCCAATGATGATAACTATTACACCATGTGCACCTCAAGTCGCTACATGTGTATATTGATATTTCTAAAGACTTACAAGGTATAATCGAAAAGCATGGATACTGAAGCTTAAATATCTTTAAATTCTAAAATTTAAAAATCAAATAAATATGTGTGCACAACTGAACACTTTATATAATAAAGTGGAGATGTCTAGACAAATCAATGTCAGTTGTTAGATTTTAATAAATTTTTTTCAGTATTTACAATGTGTTATTAAATATTGAAACTTAACGTTTCATTTTTTATCTTAAAATTTAAACAAAACCAATCGTAAAGCAGAGCAACTTCTATGATAAAATATAAATGTATAGATAAGTCAGTGCCAATAGGAAAACAAATTATGAAACCAGTTTTTGATAGTTTTTTGAACTGTAATTGTTGTATAGTCATATGCTACAACTATACACATATACATGCAGGATACATATTGACGCAATGAATAAAGACGAGCAAAGTCTTCTTTAAAAAAATATACCTCTCACTTTATTTGTAATATTTGCGTGTGAGAGGGAGTTGGAAACTGAACAAAGACTGCAATATATTGACCCCCACTCTTATGGCCATCAGTGTTGTGTCTGTCTCCTCCTGATGCTCAACCGGAGGCCCAGGGGCTCAGCTTTCTGCTGAGTGCTGGCTTTCCCTACCATATCTTGTCTCCAACTCGTCTGATCTCCAACTCACTCAGGGGCCCCAAGGGCCCCCTCTGCCAGGCGGTGGCTTTCTCTACCACATCCTCTCTCCGACTTCTCTGGTCCCCAACTCACTGACTTCCTGTCTTCACCGAGTTATATAATAGTTCAATCGCCCACTCAATCTTTGGAATGGCATGTTTGATCGTCATCAAGCGGAAATAACTGTCATGCAGTTCAGAGGTCACTCTCTTCCGGTGCATCAGTCTATGAATGTATCATGGGCTTTTACCTTGTCCCATTTCATCAGTCAAATCTGCCTACACGATTTCTTTCGATTACTGGCCACTGGAATGTGTCACTTCCTTCCGGTGCATCACTTTGGAAAGGTATGTTTGGCTGGGTCGAAGGTCAATATACAACACAATGAGTGTCCTGATATGACACTAAACTATCTGATGGTGAGGTTCCAGTCCTTGAGCTTTGGGAAATGTAGAGAAACTCTTCATTGTAATTACTTCCAGATTCACTCTGACCTGGACTGGTTGACCTGTTAGGGTCAGATCTATGGGTCAAACAAAAATATTTGATCTTTTACTATACTTGAAACCTTTTAACTGTATGCAAACAAACAACACTTAAACTGAATTATTAGTATTGCATTGTAATATTAGGGACCATTTAACAGTAAACAAAGGAAGGAATAATGTTGAATAGAATTATTAATGTTATATAGAAATACTTGAAACTATTTAACTATGTGCAATCAAATGATGAGTATTAGGAATAATTGATAAAGAGAATTATTAATGGTAAATAGAAATATTAGAAACAATTTAACTGTGTGCAAACAAATGAGGTTTGGCTCATTTAAAAATGTTACCTACAAACTGTTTACAAATTTCTGACACACACACATTATATATATATATATATATATATATATAAACAGATAATATATAACAGGATTTCGTATTAAATAACCCACAAGGGTTGATATGCCATAAAACACAACCAAACTAATGTTGAAGTCAGTTTTTTTTTTGCAAACAATTCTATTGTTTCAAATAATTTATTTTAAAGCAATTACAGCCTCAATAATCTGTACAAAATTATATGGCTTCATAATTTGTTTACACACAGATAAAAAATTCCAATCTAATGCCAATAACTTTCCAACAGGTCAATTTGACCCATAGATAAAACAAATAGTATCCCTCTGGGTAGAGTAGAACTGGGAGTAATGGCAATAAGGTGACGTCACACTCTCCAAAACTGGAACCTTGCCACCAGATCCAGTTTAGTATCAAATCAAGGGCATACACATAACTACACCCACCTATATAATTCCTACCTCCTTTTACATATACAATGATTTCTACATATGAAAATAATGATAAAATAGTGTTTGTCTATTATTTTGATGATGGCTATTAACTAAGCTGAAGTTTAACAAATAAATTACACAGAGGATTTGTTTCTAGTGGTAAAGGCTTGTTTAGAAGTAGGCATACTTTTTGCATGAGCTGATAACAATTGGTACACCACTGCACAAAAGATTATCCTGAACAACACTCTTCAGGTTTTTAATTTCAGAATTGTTCACCAATAGTCCAGGAGATCTGGGTTCAATCCCAGTTGTATCATACCGAAGATTTTAAAAATGGTACTTGATACCTCCTTGCTTAACACTCAGCAATGTAAGGTATGTATCAAGGGTAAAGTGGAGCAATCCAAGGAAAGGAGTAGCACCCTCCCCTACACATTAGTGTAGTAGCTATTGAAAAGGGAACCTTCTGGTTGCCCTCGACTACGACTACAAAGAGTCCAGCCTGCCCTAGTATTTACCCATCACTGAGGAAAGAACAGACAGATTCAGACCTTTCCCAAGGGTATCAGTATCAAGTATAATACAAACAGCCTCATACAGGATCTGGTATGGTTTCTTTGGTTTTAGTGGCATATCAACCTTTTTGGGTTATTTAGAGTTATCCTTGTAGAAGGACAGTAGTGGTTCTATTTAACCCATAGCTGAGAGCATAAAGGGATTTATACCGTTCCAAAGGGTATTAGTCAAAAAGTGAATGTAATAGTGCAACTGAAGTTCAAACTTGCTTACTACAGAACACTAGGAGTCTCTCCACCCCAGGATAAAAACCTGGCTTGTCAAGTCTATTTATTTAAAAATGAAAATCATTATGACAAGAAAGCCTTTATATGTGCATGTATACAATGAAAGTGTCTAATGGTTTAATTGTTAGCAAACTTAGCCAGCAGACCAATAGTAGTGAGTTTGTTTCTCATTTGAGGCTCCTATACTTCTTGCCTTGTGCCAAATTAAGCTAAGTTTAGTAAATAACTACTTACATATATATATATGATTGTATGTAGGGGTTTAGGACTATATATATATATATGTATACACTCACAAATCCCTACATACAATCATGTATATACACACATATAGATATCTATCTATAAGTCACTTACCAGAATAGCTCTATTATTAAATCTTCTGGGGTGGGGTTGTTTGTTTATCTTATTCTTTTTTTTCCAAATTTTTACACAAGGATTTGTTTATATTTAATATTTGAAGTGATCTTTATCTCATGAGAGAGAATCACTTTTCTCTTTCACCTCCTCCCTGCCTCCATTTACCATGATCTTGTAGACAAGATCAGGAACTGAGATAGCAAATGATGCCAGAACCCTCCAAGATGTTCTGCCTGAGTAAACCCCCAAGTAGAAATGGGTAGTTTTTTTTTTATGAACAAACGTTGTGGGAGGCCAACTGAGGAGGGCTCTGCATTTCTAGGGTTGAGGGCAAGTTGTTCTGTAGGAGTATTATGCAGTGGCCAATGTTTTAATTTTGACAGATTCCTATAAAAAGGGTCTTTTAAAAAACAGTTCATGACTAATGAGTATAGTTAAGGGATGATTGAGAGAAATAGTTTTATTGGAAGTCAGTAATTAAAATATATAAGTGTACATGGCTTTTTGGTAAACTATCTTTATATTTTCAATGCTGTCATGACTGTCTACTGTTATCTCATTCATTCATGCGTAGTTCCAAGAGATCCATTAAAAAAGAATATATTGTCACACTAGAGGTGCTCATAGCATAGAAGTTAGGTTATCATCATAGGAAATAGACTTGGTGACCTGAGTTTAAATCCTGGATGGAGCATTTTGCATTTCACTTTGCACTAATGCCCATGGGAAAAGTATGAATCCATCTCTTCTCCTCCCAGTTATGGGCAAATAGTAGAGTAGACTGGACTCTTTAACTTTGGCATGGCAACCAGTCTATGAGAAGGAAAACTAAATCCAAACTAGTTGTACTCAGCTTAAAAATGACCTTGGGTCACGGCTTGTGGAGGAGACATTGGGTAAATACATGTACATAGTCACACAACTTAGTTTTTAAAAGAAAAACGCTCTTTCAGTCATAGTGTTCTGAATATAATGCAAACTTGCACTAATATTTGTTGGTTAGGTTACTTTGTTTTAATGGCATATCAACCTTTGTGGGTTATTTAATACCAAAGCCATCCTTTTAAGAAGACACTAGTGGTACTATTTAAACCATTGCAGGTGAGAATAAGGAAATATTGTCTGGTTGTAAGTATCTTATAGGCAGCCAAAAAAGGTTCGAACTAAAAACTATAAAGGCAGCTTGATTTAAGAATGAACATGGGATTGGGGTCACTAGAGGTCATTACAAATCAGTTTAAGGTAAAAATTGATATATCCAGCCAAATGGAAAGATATAATGAGTTTACTATAGAATAGGTTGTTCAAGAATATTAAAAAAAAAATTTTATCCTTCAATCTGGTTTTGTTGTGGAGGCACTACTCATGTAGTGTGTCTAAGGGAGGAATAATCTGGTGGCACCCATCCCTCTCAAAATCTATAACTGGTTTGAATTTAGAGTTTTCCTTTTCCTATAATGGTTGCCATACCAAGGTTAAAGAGTCCAGTCTGTCCTATTATTTACTAATAGCTAGAGAGAGAATAGTTGGATTCATCTCTTTGTTAGGGGTATAATCACTATGTAAAATGCAAACAGCTTTGTTCAGAATTTGAACTCAGGTAGACAAGTCCACTTCCTATGACAATGATAATCATTATACGATGACCACCTCAAAGAATAGGATCACCTAAAAACCTGTTCATTCTGGTTTCAGAAGAAAAGACTGCTTATGTTCTTTATCCAGAAACATTATCAATAAAAAACTTCATTGTTTTTTTATTGCATTTTGTCGGACTACTGTTTGCTATATCATCTTTTTTCTTTATTTACAAATGTTAGAATATTGTGGTGTAGTAGATATTGTCATAGGAAATGGACTTGGCGACTCAATTTCAAATCCTGGACAAGGCTGTTTGTTTTTCACATAGTGCTAATCCCTTTAGGAAATGTATGAATCCAACTATTCTCCCTCTTGCTACTAAGTGTCCTGGATATGATATTAAACCATCAGATGGTGAGGCTCCAGCCTTGGAGATATGGAGAATGTTGAGTACCTCTTCATTGACATTGCTCCCAGGTCCATTCTGATCTTGAGAAAGGTATGAAACCAACTATTCTCCCTCCAGCTAAGAGTAAATACTATGGTAGACTGGGCTCTTTATTCTTGGTATGGCAATCAATCGAGTCATGCAGTATATCTTGGGAGCAGGAATAGCCTGGCAGAGCCCATCCCTCTCAAGGTCTATAAATGGTTTGAATTCAGTTTTCCTTCTCCAAGACTGGTTGCCATAACAAGGTTAAAGAGCACTGTCTATCCTACTATTTACTCAAAGCTGGCGGGAGAATATTTGGATTTTTACCTTTCCTAATAGTACTAATGCTATGTAAAATGCAAATAGGCTTGTCCAGGATTTAACTCAAGTAGCCGAGTCCACCTCCTACAATGATAACTATTATGTAATGAGTGCCACCTAAAGATGGCCTGACATATAGATGGCGCCACAAATAAAAAATCCATATGATTTTTATAAAGTACTAACTTTCAAATGGCACATGTCAAAATTTGAGCCCAATTGGATTATCAGTTTACAAATTGAAGTTATTTAAGTGAAGCTACTGTTGTAAATTTCCAAAACAATGGAAAAATCTGAATTTCGTGTGTTGATAAAACATTGCTTTCTGATTGGAAAAAATACAGTTCAAGCAAAGCGATGGCTTGATAAGTGTTTTTCGTCGGAAACAACAGTTAAGAGGTCATATGCTGACTTTAAATGTGGTTGTACAGACACAAATGATGCTGCATGCTCAGGTCACCCAAATTTGGCAGTTGTCCTGGAAAACAGCCAAAACCTCCACAAACTCGTTTTGGCCGATCATTAATTGAAGTTGCATGAGATAGCTGAGGAGTAGAAGATATCAGTGGGCAGTGTATTCACCATTTTACATGAACATTAATCAATGAGAAAGCCGAGTTCAAAGTGAATGCTCTGTTTGCTCACAGTCGATCAAAAACAACAACAACCTGTTGACGATTCAGAGCGTTATTTGCAATTGTTTCAATGCAACAAAAAAGAGATTCTGCATAAATATGTGATAATGGATGAAACATGGATCCATCACTTCACTCGGGAGTCAAATTGGCAGTCAGCTTAGTGGACAGCAACAGGTGAAAGCCATCCAAAGCGACCAAAGACACAAACATCAACAGGCAAGGTTTTGGTCTCTGTATTTTGGGTTGTGCTAGGTATTTTATTCATCAATTACCTTGAGAAAGAAAGAACCCTCAATAACAAACATTATATAGCATTATTGGTAGGTTTAAAGGAAGAAATCACCAAAAAATGGCCACAAATGAAAAAGAAAAAGTGCTCTTTCATCAAGAAAATGCACTGTGTCACAAGTAGATTGCAACAATGGGAAAACTATATGAATTGCACTTTGAATTGCTTCTGCAACCAACCTATTCTCTAGATCTGGCTCCAAAGGACTACCAGCTGTTTGCAGACCTCAAAAGAATGCTCCAGGGAAAGGTATTTGGCTTCAATGAAGAACTGATATTGGAAACTGAGGCGTATTTTGAGGCCAAAGACAAATCGTTCTACAAAAAAGGCATCAAATTGTTAGAGAAGCATTGGAATCAGTTTATCACCCTAGAAGGAGACTATATTGATGAATAAAGTCAAATTTTGCCTAAAAGTTGTTGTTTTATTAGTTAGGTCCAAGACTTATTGAGTGATGTGTTAAACCACTGTGCAAAGATCTTGGTGAAATAAATAGTGGTATTCGTTCATTGGCCATATAAGTGAGAAATTTAACTGGTCATTACAAGTCTAAGTGTCTCTGCACTCCTTTCTCTTTATTTTTTCTAGTGAAAATATCCATTTTAGCATCAATTTTAAGTGAATTTACCTCCAACAATTTATGGAGTCATGATTGGTGTAATAGTTATTATCCTTGGAAATGAATTGATGAGGCAATTTGCATTTCACTTTCTTCTAATTAGAAATCAGAAAAAGAACCTAAAAATATAAGGGAGATTATTCATCAAATCTTATGCTAGAAGTTATGGAGGTATACATAGCGTAACAGTTATTATTGAAGGAAATGAACTCGGTGACCAGAGTTCAAATCCTGGACATGACTGTTTCTGTTTCACTTCACTCTACAGAAAGGCATGAACACATCTCTTCTCCATCCAGTTATGAATATATAGTAGTGCAGAATGGACCTTTTAGCCTTCATATGGCAACTAGTCTACAAGAAAAACTCTGAATTTAAATCAGCTGTATTCTAATCAAAAACCAACCTTTTGTCACATCCTGCTTGTAGTAGAGGGATTGGGTTAATACAAACAATTTACACATAATTATAATTCATCTAAAACAATTTGTCAGCAATCAAAATTTATCTGTTATGATTTATATGTAAATACAATTTACTTACAAAACTATTTTAGGTTTAAATATATTTAAAAGCTTCAATTAAAAATGTTACTTTAATATATTAATACTAATCCTATCAAATTACCCTTATATATCCCCAATTTTTTTAGATGATTTTTTTACCTCAAACAAAGTCAAATTGAACACTACTCACAAAGAAAAGATCTTAATGATATTTGCCAATAAATAGGAAGAATGATTGGAAAATGGGCTATGGAAAGATAAAACATAAACATATAGGGAGTAAGTCAGGACCAATAAGTTAAGGCTGTTAGCATTTTACTTTGTGTTAATGTCCTTGAGAAAGGCATGAATCTATCTCTTCTCCTCTCCACCCAGCTATGGATGAATAGAAGTGCAGATTGAGCTTTGTTATGGCCACAAGACTAGAAGGAAAACTGATATAGTTTACCTTAGATTTATATCTCAAAATAAATTATTGTAGAATAATATCATATATTAAAATTATAAAGTGAAGTCAGAACATGCCTTGAGAAGGTGTGGATCACTATTGATAGGTTATCGATCATATGTAAATCTGATCTCTGATAAAAGAAAATGGGCTTTCTTCCAAGCTGTAGGTGTGTCAATATTACTATATGGATGCATCACCAGGTGCTAATGAAACACAGTAAAAGCTAGATGAGAACTATACAAGAATGCAAAGAGCTGTTTTCTTAGAAGCAACACCCAACAAAGTAGCAAATGTACAGCCACTTATCACTCATCTCACTAACCATCCAAGTAAGATGAACAAGACATGTGGGACACTGCTGGAGAAGTAAGGATGAACTTATAAGTGATGTTCTCCAATGGACTCCTATATATGGATGCACCAGTGTTAGCTGAACAGCAAAGACTTAAATAAATCAGCTCCATGTGGATGCTGTCTTGAAGACCTACCAGGAGCAATGAATGATAGAAACAGATTGCAAGAGAGAGTCAGGAAACTGTGCTGTTGGCACAACTCGATGAAAATAATATTAAAAAAAATCACTTGTTTTAAAGAATTCCTTCATCTTTATTAGATATTTTAATCTGACTTTGGTTTGGGTTGTTAAATGACACTTCAGCATTTGCAGGTTATTTAATGTCAAAGTTGTCCCAGTTGAAGAATAATAGTGATACTATTTAACCCATAGCTGGGGATATAAGGGGATTTATACTTTTTCTGGGGCTATTAGTCCGAAAATCAATGTAATAGTTTGACTGAAGTTTGAACTTGCTTACTTTGAGGCCACAATCCAGCACTTTAGCCATTATGCCATGGGGATTCCCCTCTAATCCAACTTTAAGCAAGAAAATATCTTACGATGAAATGATGTACAATAAAAGAGATTTTCTTTGGTCTGTGTCAGCATTTTTTTTTTTTATTACTTTAGACAAAATAACAATCACTCCTAGGAGAATATCCACACTCAAATCACGCATATATGCACAAAAAGCATAAGATGGTAGGGGAGGAGAAAAGAGATTATGAAAAAAGAAAGGGAGGAACCCCCCACCGCAAAACAAAGAACAAATAGTGATACAAATAAAGAGAGGGGGGATATAAAAATTCACTTATGTCTTTCTTATTTCAACCATAACAAAAACCATCCTTACACCAATACCATATCATCTGTTAGCAACAACCAAAAAGCCGCTGTGAGGGTGGAGGTGGTGATAGTTGTTGGCAGGTAGATAGCAAAGAAGGTGGAGGGTAAAAATTGTCCTTGTCATCATAGTGTCTGTAGTTGTCACTGTCAGTGTTGTTGTTGTCGTTGTTGCTGTTTTGGTGATTCTAGTCTGGGGTGGCTAAGTCAGAGGAATTCCGCAGGTCAGCCTACTGCTACCAACAGTCTAACTCCCCCACCCTCTCTCTCTTGCCCAAACTGCTGGTCATGGGGGTCGGGTGTTGTTCTCTGTCATCCGCCTAGAAGAATTCATTCTGCAAGGCTGAGTGACTCTAATAGAATCCAAAATCCCTTTGTTCGAAGCACATGAAAAGCAGGAAGAGAATAAATGAATGTGAAAAATTGAATAAAGGGTTTGTCATAAATGAAAGCCACCGTCGCAGTCAGTTGAAAAGGTTGGGCAAAGCATTGGATGGGGGCAGGCAGAGTGTGTGTATCGGGGTCTTTTTTTTTTCCTTCTCTTTCTCACTGTATTCTTTTTTTTTTTTTTTTTTTTCATCATTTGTTGTTCATTGGTTTTCCTTTTGTAATTGAAGTTATGGTAATTGTTATTTGCAAAATTTGCAGCTTTTCTTTATTGCTTTTATTCTGTCTTGTTGTTCTGCTGTGTGTGTTTGTCTTTTGTATTCACTAAAAAAAAAAAACAAAGTTTGTTGCATCAGTTTAAAACTCTTGTTTGGAAAAAAAAAAAAAGATTACTCTTCTCACACACTCACAAACACTAATGTATACTAACTGTATAAATATGCTTGTGTATTACTAAGGCTCATGAAATATATGCACATGCACATATCATGTGCATTAAATTTATGCATGTTCATATTTAATGTTCCTTAATATCATACAAAAGTGATTATTTCAATATGTGTGCGTGTGTGTGCAATTAATTTATTGATTTTAAAGGCATTTCAACCCATCTAAGGTTATCTTATGCCGAGGGAATTGCATTCATTATATATTCTTGTCTACATTTTTTGTGTCGTTGTTTCTGAAGAAGTGCTTCTTTTTTTTTTTTTGCACACATGGTCCCATTTAATACAAATAATTTATAAACAGATCTACTGGACCTAAAGGTGGAACCCTAGGAGAAACTACCACTCCCAGTCAGAGTGCACCTGGGAGTAATGGCAATGAAGATGGCTGTATGTGTCTATTCATAATGTGATTTAACACTATTGTACACACAAGCAGTATTACATATAAGTAAGTACACCCTAAGCAATTTTGTAAAAAAAACGTAATTTTCTTGAAAACCAAAGATACCAGGGTTTTATTATTTCCATTAGAGTACTATCCAGTCAGAAAAGATATTATTTGATATCATTTATTACCAAATTCAACAGAATTGAAACTCTCAACAAAATCAAAATTTATACCACCTGTGTACCCAAAAATAAAATTATATATATATATATATATATATATATATATATATATATATATATATATATATATAAGGCTTTATAGTTTTGGTTAGAGAGTTTAAAGGCTCAAGAGTTTGGGCATAAATAATACCTAATTTTTGCTTGTATAATGTTCCACTAGAAATAATAAAAATAATTGTATCTTTGGTTTGGAAATATTAACATTCTATTAAGAAATAGGTAAGAGTATACTTATATATAAAACTGATTTTATTTCCTTTTATGGAGAGTGTAATGTGTATTTTACTTCCACAAACTTTGGAACCGGAAGAGCCATATCCCTTAGCTTCACCCCTCCTTCATATCCAAAGAGATACAGTCAGAGTCAAATGTCAAAACCTGATAAATGAAGCATCCTAAAAAGAGAGATGCTGAGAGAGAAGGGCAATTTTTCTCCCATTTAAAAAAAAAATAGTCCACACCATATTACCACTTCCCCATGGAAGAGTAATTGATCAATCTATCTTAATGGTATGCAAACACATTTAGGGTTATTTTATGCATAGAGGTTAGGGATATGTATTCATTGTATATTTATGTTTACATTTGTTGTGCGATTGTTTCTTAAAAGTTTTTTGCATACAGTTATATGATATCAATTATTCTTATCTAATAGAAATAACTTGCTCATAGTTGTATAATTTCAAATATTCCTATATAATACAAACAATAATTATATGGTTTCAAGTAATTATTTTTTATCTAATAACAGTCATTTGTTTGCACACATATCATTTCGAGTAAAGTAAAGTTGGTGACCTTAGTCAAGGGTGACCCAAAGGCTCCCTTTTGAATAGCTACCACACCGAAGTGTAGGGGAGGGCGCTACTCCTTTCCCTGGATTGATCCATTTTACCATTGATCCTTACCTTATAATGTTGAATGTTAAGCAAGGCAGCATCAAGTACAATTTTTTGAGTCTTTGGTATGACTCGACCTGGGATTGAACCCTAGTCTCCGGGACCATTGGCGAACACTCTACTCATAACACCAATGTTTAAGTAATTGATAATAATTCTTAGTAAAAAATTATAGCTTCAAATAACTATTCTTAGTACAAATAATTTACAGTTATAAGGCACCAAGTATTCCTATGAAATATGAATAATTTTTAAACAGATCTATTTGACCCATAGGTAGGACCCTAACAGGTATTACCACTCTGGGTCATAGTTTACCAAGGAGTAATGGTGATAAAGGAGTACTCCATATTTTCCAGATCTTCAGAACTAGAGCCTCACCACCAAATGCAATTTAGTGTTATACCCAGGACACTCACAGTGGTGTGTGGGTGTGGAAGGGTGTATTCTAAGCTCTGTCAATGGAACAGATGGGAGGGTGAGAAAATATAACTTTTTATAAAAGTGCAAATATACAGTATCAAAATAAAGAGGTAATGAAAAAGACAATTTAAATATGAGCATTATATTAACAGAGAGAGAAAAGAAGGGGATAGATATTTACCACTGGTACACATAATTTTTTTGAGTCATATATATCATAAGAGATTCATAAAAAAAACTACTTTTCAATCCACACAGACGTTTGTGTGTATGTGCCTGCAAAACGTCTCTGACAGATATTAGTCCATGGCATTATTACATCCAATAACTTCTTTGAATCCCAAATATGTGTGCGTGTAAATGTATACTTGCTTCTTAGCATGAATGTTAATATAAAGTAATTCAGGAAATAATTTCACACAAATCGGCTCCCAACAAAACAGACATTGTCTCTGGAGTGTCCACGCATGTGCTATTGTACAACTGCAGACACAATATTAACGTTAAAAAACAAAGGCCTCTTCACAAACTTTGTTCCTTTGGCTGTTCGTCCATCAATTCAATCTTTAATAATTAAATCTGCTTCTTTATTTTATAGAAGATTTATCTGACAAAGCCCAGTTGTTAGTCACCAGTGTTTTAATCAAAGTATTGCTTTGTTGGTAAGTGAAAATATACTTCTGTCTTTTCTAACCCTTTTGTTATTTATTTCTCCTGTAAAAGACTCTTTTTTTAATCAATCAATCTATATCTGGATTCAACTGTCTATTCACAAGCCAATATATCTACTTTATTGTTAATTTATGCATTTGTGTAAACTTTTTATCTTTATTTATACATTGTTCAATCACTGTGATTATATATGTATATGGTTTTTCAGTGTTCCTTTATTTATCATCTTTATAAATATATACATATACATTTCCATATCTATGTAAGTAGCAGTCTAACATTCAACAGTATCTTATATATTATGTTGCTTTTTTTTTTCTATTTAAAATGTGTGCCACACAAAGGAGTCCATATGAAATCAAGAACACCAAAGAAAATGACTAAGCAATATAACCGAAAAAAAAAAAAAAAAAAGGAATTAATCTTTTCATCATTTTTATTTCATCAACACAGAAAAAGTTGGATGTCACTTACATTACAAAGAGTCAAGGAAACAGAAAAAAATCTTATTGTCCACAGACAATGCGTGGAAAACAATTACAGAAATGTATTATGTATGAAAGATTGGATGTAGGTATATATATATATATATATAATATGTGTTATAAACAGATGCAAGTACTTACATCCAAGCAAAACGACATATATGTATATCAATTAATTATATATATATATATATATATATGAACAGTTGTCTGTATTAGGGTATATGCATTTATAAAAGTATGATAAAATATGAGAGAGAGAGAAAATGTGTGTGTGTGTGTGTGTGTGTGTGTGTGTGTATTGTCATGGGTGCCATGAATAGATATATTTACACATATTTACAGAAGTAATGGTATACATTATTGGTGTGCCTGAGCATGAATACACTAGTAGGAATTCAAACTTGACTATATATATATATATATATATATATATATATATATATATATGTGTGTGTGTGTGTTATAATCAGATACAAGTACTTACATCAAAGCAAAACAACATATATATTCATATAAATAAGCATTCATCTATTTGTATGGGGGTATATTCATTTATAAGAGTATGATATAATATGAATGTGAGAGAGAGAGAGAGTGTGTGTGTGTGTGTGTGTGTGTGTGTGTGTGTGTATAGGATCTTGGTACTATGAATAGAAGTATTTACATACATCTACAGAACAGTATGTGTGCATTTTAATCAGTGCTGATATACACTATTTATGTGTCTATGTATAAACATAATGATATGAATTAAAATTTGACCACATGTGCCTTTTATTATATATATATATATATATATATATATATATGTGTGTGTGTGTGTGTGTGTGTGTGTGTGTGTGTGTGTGTGTGTGTGTGCATGCGTGAACGCATTTTTATGTTTAAATCTGTACATATGTAAACAAACACTTGTAAAATTATTTATTGGTATTGATATTATGTGCATTTCACAAATGTGACACAAAGATGCAAATTCTCAGGAAAACAAAGTTAGTTCAAAGAAAATGGATAACATGGAAACTTTATTCCAGTTATAAATTCCAACAACCACCCCAATATTTTGTGTCTGCTTACATAATGGCCAAACAGTAATGAAACTCCCCAGTACAATTACATATATCTATATTTGTATATAATATTGCTGAACATTATTTGCATATGTATGGTTCAACATTCATTTGAATTGAAGAATAGAATCTGTATATCTTTTAAATAAAGATATTTTTTGTTGACAATAAAAGACACTGAAGTTACATTATGTGTGTGTGTGTATGCACACACATACATGTATTTTGTGTTTATTTTCCTAACCCTTCTGCCACAAGCAGCATGTGACGCAATGTCAATGTTTAAGAAGAGTAAAGCTAGTTTGAATACAGAGTTTTCCTTCTCCTTGACTGATTGTTTAATCAAAGCTAAAAAACCCTGACTGCCCTACTACTTACTCATAGATAGGAGAAGAGCAGATGGGTATATACCATGCCCAAGAGCAAATAGTATTGTGTATATGGCTGCTTAAGTGACCTTCTGTTATGCTGGTATGCATTTGAATAATTTTTTTCTTCAGAAGAACATATGTAGGTATGTATTTACCTAACCTCTCCACCATGAGCAAGATTCAATACAAGGTTGATATTTAAACAGAGTAAAACTGTTTGAATTCCGAGTTTTCCTTGCAATAGACTTGTTGACTAACGAAGACCAAAAAACTTAGTCTATCCTACTATTTACCTATATATGATTGGTTTGGTTTAATGGCATATCAACAATTGTTGGTTATATATATATATATATATATATATATATATATATATATATATATATATATTAAATACATTTTGTAGATATGCACAGTTAAATCATCAAACAGTTCTATTTCTAACAACTTAATTCAGCATAAGTCAACAAAGTTAAATGGTTCCAAGTATTGTTATGCATCACTATCAATTCAAATAAGCATCAGTCATTTGTTTACAGACAGTTAAATGATCAAACAGTTCTATTTCTAACAATTCAATTCAACATAAGTCATTTGTTTACACTCAGTTTAAGTGTCAAACAGTTTTATTTGACCCATAGATAGGACCCTATTTGACCCATAGATAGGCCCCTATCAGGTGCTACCCCATAGAGTGGACCTGGGAGTTCTTTTCCTACAGACAATGTGCAATATTTTTGTTCTTTGACAGGTTGCATGCTAATACATAGAACCAATCCCTTTTCTATTTATATACACAGTTATATCTCTAATTGCACTAATACTCTTAGAAAAAGCATGAATCCAATGAGACTCCTTCAGCTATGAGTAAATAGTAGGCCAGACTGAGCTCTTTGATCTTGGTCTGGAAACCAGTCTAAGAGAAGGAAAACTTTAAATTCAAACTAGCTTTACTCCAATTTAAAATTGAATTTGTGTCAGATACTGATCATGGTGGAGGGGTTGGGTTTACACTGTACTCTCAAGCTATCAACTCTCAAGAAACAAAAATGCTTAATGATGAAGCTCCCTATTTTGGAGTTTTCTTTGCTCTTTTGTCTATCTCAATTTTTCTTTATACTTCCAAACCCTTGACAAATTCATTTCACTCCTTATGAATCTGAGTCGAAGATAACTCTAATACAAAACAACTTTTCAGGTTTATATCTTGTTTACTTTTACATCTCTCTCTCATTGTCAATGATAAACCATTAAAATGTCGACTTTCAATTTGGCTGTGTCACAAAAGATTAAAGTAGCAATTTGAGTTCAATTTGATGATGTGGTTAAATTTGTGTTTTTGTTCTGTTTGCTATTTAGCTATAGCCAAAATTAATGTGGTCCAATGGATGAACATGAGTTAATCATCATTTGCCTCAATTGAGTAATAAACAGAAAAGAGTATTGGGTGTCTAACTTTGCAGGTCATTCAGTACATTTGCATTAGATGACATCATTTGACTGCTGCTCAAGACAGACAAGATACAGAGGAGATTAACTGAGTTGGGTGGAAAAAAGGGTTCACTGGTTAGACTAAGATTCACAAAGCCTAACAGTTATATTAAATCTTTACATGCATTATGTCTTATGGAGTGCAATGCTTATTGATAAAAAGAATATGGAAAGAGGAAAATCAGTTTATTGCTCACGGAAAAAGAACAACTTTGTAGAAGATCCAACAAAAGAATAAAAAATAAAATTTAAAAAAAAAAAAAAATTCAAGGGAGAATATTAATCAAATTTTAAACCTGTAATTATATAGGACACATGGCTTAACAGTTATCATCCTAGAAAATGAACTCAGCAAACCAAGTTCAAATCATGGACAAGGCTGTCTGCATTTCATTGCATACTAATGTCCTTTGGAAAGGTATAAACCTTCACTTCTCCCTCAGCAGTAGGTAACTAGTAGGGCAGACGTGGCTCTTTAGCCTTGGTATAGAAACTGGTTTGGAGAAGGAAAACTGTGAACTGAAGTCAAAATCAATCTTGTGTTGCATCCCACTCACGGTAGAGAGGTTGGGTAAATATGTACTCTGTATATTCTAAGTTCCAACAACAGGGTGAAGGAAAGAAGAAAACGAGAGCATCAGAAGCATGAAAATCAGAATCAAAATGAAGTGAGTCCAGTCAGCTGGGACTGTAGAATAAACCGACTGCATCTCTGCACAGGGGTAAGATCCACCCACACAAACAATGTCCTGGATATGACATTAAACAATCTGATGGTGAGACTCCAACCATGGAGATTTGGGGAATGTGGAGTACTCCTTCATGGCCATTGCTCCCAAGTCCACTCTGACCCAGAGTGGTAGCACCTGATAGGATCAAATTGAAAAAAACTGTGTGTCCAAAAAAACGATTGATGTTAAATTATGACAATTATATAGCAATACTTGAAACCATCTCACTGTATGCAAAAAAGAGCTCAGGCTCATTTAAGAATGTTATCTACAAAATGTGTTCACAAATCATATTTAATACAGATATATAAACAGGATTTGATATTAAATAACCTACAATGGTTGATATGACATCAAACCAAATGAAAATGAGGTGAAAGTTCGCAGTCAGGGAATAAAAATAAGGTGAGTGAGGGGAGAAAGAGTACATATAGACAAATAAATGAAATGAAGATGGTGAATGACTGAATAATAGAATGCAAAAGAAAAGAGGAGGAAAACAGGAGCCTTGGTATGGCAACTGGTTTAGGAGAAAGAAAATTTAAAATTCAGAACAGCTGTAATCTGAATAAAAATTGACCTTGTCTGTAGCAAAGGGGTTGGATAAAAACATACACCAGGATTTCTTAAATAATGTAATATTGAATAGTGGTGTGACAGTGATTTGTAACAATGCATGCTATGAAAAAGTATATACAAAATGGTTTCAGAGAAATGGCTTATATTATAGTAGACAAGTCAACAACTTTGGAACTGAAATCAAACTTTTATTTGCTATCATTAAACACAGAAGATTATGCTTGCATTTGAAATCCTTCCATAAAAATACTGTGATTGTGGACTTGAAAAAAATCAACAGGAAATGTTGCATATTGGTACATTTAGGATTTTTATTAGAGAAGAGTATCTTTTAGTAGCTTGAAAAGTAGCTTTATATTTATGTGAATTAGGAATTCCATCTCTAATATCCAAAAAAAAAAAAAAAAGAAAGATAGAAAGAAAGAAAGGAAGACTTTTGTTCATTGAAGAGTAAATAAGAGTTAGATTTTCCTCATGCAAGTCTCATTGCAGAGAGAATTTTGGTTATGAACATCAAAAATGTTTCTCATTGATAAAAATACTTTATTTACCAAATAAAAGAGTAAGCATTAATAATATCTCGAACTTTAAATTATTTTTTTTATTAGCTAGAATGTATGAATAGCTTTTTTAAAAAATACACAGTAGGGAAACAATATATAATTATTTCCCTTAGAGAATGGTGTATTCATAGGGTGTCTAGAGGGAGTGTCATATGATAGTCTCAGAAACCAATTCTCAACTTTTGTCTCTGTTCTTTAAATAGAAGAGATATGTCTTGAACCTTGCAAAGGAATGAAGAACCACATGGTTATTTTACTTTCCATCATAAAATAAGTTTTTTTTTCCATTTTTGAAAACCTTCCGCATTTTGCTTGTTCATAAAACAATATGTAAATATTTCTAGCCGTCGGGACACATTTGTGAATTCTTTCTTTTTAATATCATTGATATGTATATCATGTATATAAAAGATTAAATGTTCTTGTAGATATAAATGTATTCATCTTGTTTATCCTTATGCTGTGTTCAGGGTAACTGTATCATGGATTTTCTAATACTAATACTGGTCCTTGCTTAGTGGGAACTCGACTAAATATCTTCCCTACCAGCAATCATACCAATAACACTCTTGAGTTTATAAATAAAACATGCCAACATTTTTTGTTACTTCTACAGTGAACCCAATACAAAACAAAGTTTGCAAAGAAGTATCTTATACTATTAAAAAGATGTTTTTTTAAAAAAAAAAAAAGAGCTAAAGATCCTAAAATCTAAAAACTTCTAGACCATGAGTAAAGACTATGCAGCCTTGCACAGATATATTGTAAGAGCCATCAAAATTATACACTTCCTTCTTACAGCTTAATATTCTAATGTTTTTTTACAAATAGCAGTTAGAAAAAAGTTAGTAAAATTCCTCATTTCTTTTAAGTATTATATATTGGACTGCTCTGAATGAAAAGTTTAAACATCACATTTTGTTATAAACATACTAAAGATTTATTGAATATATTTACCAATATTCCAATGGTTTTTCATCAAAAGCAGTCTCAAGAAAGTCACAAAAAAGTTAAAGTTTTTCAATTCTTTCTTGTAGTATATATTAAAATTGGACTGTTATGAAGTAAAAATTTAAACTTCAGATTTCATTGCAAACATACTATAAATTTGTTGAGTGTGACCTTATTTGTAAACAATAAATTTTCAATGTTGCCTTTAAACATGAAATGATTCCCCACCCATTCTAGAGGAATCTTTCAGTTCAATTTTGTCGAAATTCATGAAAACACTTCTTAAGATATTTTACAATAGCCTACTTTCTTAGTGCTACACTGGCATTCAGAGCAACTACAATTTTTTTTTTTTTTTTACTATGGTTGGCATTCAAGTAATGAAAGAGCAAAAAGAAGTGTCAAGTGCTGTGGTTGGCTGGAGTGAGTAACAAATGAACAAGCAACAAGACACTCCCAATCCAATATTGGTGCATTAATACAACAGATATTAAGTCATTGGAGTAACAATGCATTTCATCTTTACAGATCGTAGCACCAGTTTGTGTTTATACAAGAGAAGCAAGTGCATCATCAAGAGTGACTCCTCACATTATTGGACGGACAAAGAATAGCTTCCACGCACATACAAGCAAGAGAAACATAAAGAGTGGAACAAAGAATTATTAAGATATCCATACTAAGAACATGAATGCTGCCAACAGACCTTCCTCCATTCCCTTGTCCATCCACTGGTAACTACTCAGGCCACAAAAATGCTTGGACAGAGAAACTAAATAGAATGTTTATATATTCAGTGGGGGGAAAAGAAATAACAAACGAAGAAAACAAAAGTTCTGCATTCTCTATATTTATATATTAAAAAACACACACATTCATATGTGTGTATGTGTGTGTCTTACAGACCTTTGGGCAGGCTTGCAGCAGACTGAAAAAAAGGCTAATAATATATATATATATATATATATATATGTGTGTGTGTGTGTGTGAAAAAAAAAAGAAGGAAAGATATTGAAGAGGAAAAAGAATGCAAAATGCAAAAAAATTCTTTAGAAAGGAGGTTGAATTGTCTGCTGCACTAGAATGACTACTAGTTAGGAAACAGCTTTCTTTCTTTTTTTTCACTAGTTGAAGCTACTTATGTTTTGAGGGATAGGTGCAGATGAGCATGCTAATGAATATATTCAAGAAGAACATATAGAAATATATGTATTTCCAGTGGGATATATATATATATATATATATATATATATATATATATATATATATATATATGAAATACATTTTGCTCAGCATGTATATGCTCAATTTACTGAAGAGAGAGAAGGAGAGATAAAGACAAAAGTTTTATTGTTTTAAATTCCAGAGATAGTAGACATGCTAGAATGGGAATAAGTTATAAAAACTATACATATGTATGTCTGTATGTGTGATATAATATATTGGTTGATCCTTGGTTTATTGTCATTTATTCATTGATTTACGGAATTCATTTCTTAAGCCAAGCATTTCTTACTCCTTTTTTCGTTCTTTAAATTTCAACCATATAAAGTTATTACTCATATATAAATTGACATCAATATTTTGAATGAAAATTAGATCTTCAAAATTTGACCTATATATATATATATATATATATATAAAACAGATGAGTAAAAACAATCAATTAGAAAACACTGAATCAATCAAAGTGCTCAAATGCTCTCCAGCAGAGAAGCATAAAAACAAGTTAACTATCACCTTCTAAGGTTTATTCCACAACAAAGTTTCATTTTTTTTTTAAATAGAAAACATGATTGTCAGATGGAATTTTTTTGCTAATCCTTACGTGTATGCGCGCGCATGTGTGTGTGTGTATCTCCATTTGTCTGTCTATAAGTATCTTCTCAGCCTGTGTCTGGCACAAAGATACAGAGCTACTTTTCATGTGAATATGTGCTTGTATATATATATATATATATATATATATATATATAGAAAGAAACTAACATAGCATGATGGTTAGCAAGGTAATTTTGTACTGCAGACAAACCCTCAGGCATATTAAATTCAGTCCTCATGACTGTATTTTTATGCCAGACGAGGCTGAGTAAACATCTTTAAACTGGCAGACATATCTAGGTGTATTCCAGACATATCTAGGTGTCTTCCATAGCATAATGATAAGCAAGAAAATCATATAGACTAATATAAAAAAAATAGTGAATTCAATCCTTGTTGGATGCCTCATTAATCTGGCTTTGGATCAGATTAAGGTACACATTAGAAAAAATAATACCCCACCAATATGTACTGAATTAACTGACTTGTAGAATGTACTTACACGGTCAGTTAAACAATAATGTTTAAGTTGTAGGTATATATATATATATATATATATATATATATATATATAAAAAGAAAAAAATCAATAGATATAATCCATTATAAATTTATTTCACAAACTGGTTCATTAGATGGAAACTAACATAAATAGATTCCTTATTAACCATCAACATTGGAGAATACATTTCACCTTAAATAAGGTATTTAAGGAATTATAATTTGAATATAAAGTAACAAGGGAGGGCGACTGAATGCTCCCTTTTCAATAGTTACTATACCAAGGTGTAGGGGGGTGCTATTCCATTCCCTGGATTGCTCCACTTTACCCTTGATCCATACCTTATAATGCTGAGTGTTAAGCAAGGAGGCATCAAGTACCATTTTTTGAGCCTTTGGTATGACTTGACCTGGGATTGAACCCCGGTCTCCCGGGCCGCTAGTGAACACTCTAACCATCATGCCAATACATATACTATTAAAAAAAAAAAAAATATATATATATATATATATATATATATATACATATCATGCTTAAAAAATTTTCCACAAGATTACGAATAATATACTAGCCCGTTACTTCTGGTTATACATTGGTATTATCCTTACTTCTGGTTATACATTGGTATTACTCCTTATTAATGAACATTTTTTGGCTTAAAAGTTTTTATCAAAATTTATTTTAAAATCTTACACAAAATTTTTTTTTCCTATTTTTAATATATTTTAAGTATTTAATAGTATTTTCTTAATTCTAGTTGTATTCTAATTCAAATTTAATCAAAAGTTTAATTGCTTATATAAAATTATCGATATCTACGTTTATTTAAATTTTTGAAAGTCATCAGATGATATTGGATTTTTCACTGATCATTTTAATCATTTAATAATACAACCATTAGCCAAATTATATACATTCAGGATAATAATATAGTTATTCAATTGAATCTCTATTATTTAAGCAAGGTGAAACTTTTAACAGTTATCTCCCTTATTTCTGTAGGTCTAAATATTTCATACAGGGGCCTGACAATATTTTCGGACGCTTTAGTATTCGACTTTCCGAGTACCATAGAGTGGCGAAATTCCTTCAATAGAATAGCATAAACATATAAAGACAATACCTGTAATAAAAATGGAAGAAAATTGATTAGGTAAGGAAAAATATTTGATTTTCATCATTTTTTACAAAACACACGCGACATAATTTTTCAGACATGGCTGAAAAACTGTTAATAGTCTGTAATATCACCTTTCTTCTCAATAACTTTTATCAATCTCTCTTCATAATGATCAAACATATGCACAATAACATCTCTACGTGTTTCTATTAGTTGTTTTTTGGCTCCTAGTATTCGTTCCCATAGTTGAGCCTCTTTCGTTATTTCAGGTCTATCATAGACAAGTTGCGCAAGCATTTCCTAAACATTTTCTATTAAATTTAGATCTGGGCTTCTTGCAGGCCATTCCAAAGTAGTCATATTCACTTTAGCCATCCATTCTTTCATGAGTTTTGACACATGGATGCTGCAATTGTCTTGCTGTAGAACGAAATCATTCCCCATCTCTCTTCTTATCCTTGGTAGGGCTTTCTCGCTCAGCAACTGTTTGTAGCTTTCGCTGTTCTGTCGTCCTTTCAGCCACTCCAACCATATATTTCCATTAGCAAAGATCATACCCCAAACCATAACTCCTCCTCCTCCCATCTGTCGTTTGTTCAGTACAACAGGCTCACCCCTTCTCGACCAAGTACACCATCCATCAGGCCCATGAAACTTGAAACGCTTCTCATCAGTAAATATAACCTTCTTAAAGTCAACATGCATTGTTAACCACCCTTTAGCACACTCCAGTCTTGTTCCTTTGTGTTTCTTTGTTAGTGTAATTTTTTTCTTAGCCTTTGCATACTTCAAACCAATCCTATGCAGCGTTCTTTGTATTGTTCGGACGTTTACATCCAATTCACATTTCTCCTTCACTTTTCTTGCTGTAACTTTTTCTCCAGATGTCAAAAGCCGTGTCACAGTCCTCTTCATTCTCCTTTCAGTCCTCTTGCCAATTGATCTTTTCCGCCCTCTCTTCTTTTTCCACTCGGAGTTTGTCTTCAGCATGTATTCAACCGTTGATTTCAACAGCTTCAAATCCATGGTGATCCTTTTGATGCTGAGGCCATCTTCCCGCTTCTTCCGTGCCAAACAAATGACTTCTTTTGAATGCATTTTATCTCATTAAACTTAATTGTTTTTCCAAGAAATGTCTGGACTATTTATGCTGTTAGATTGTCCTATGTTAACATAGTAGTAGGGGTGCCAGTGCCCCAGAACAGTGTACAAGCAGAAAATTTGCATACAGCAACATATACATGAACATAGCTTTTAATAAAATAGTATTTTTTGTCATGTCCAAAAAATAGTGTCGCGCAAGTTTTCGCAAAAATTACAAAAAACTAAAATTATCAAAGCCAAACTAAAAAAATGATTACACTATTAGTGGATTTTCACTCCTCAACTATGTACTTACAATCTCAAAAGTTTTTGGCACTAGTGACCACCTTGAAGTACTTTTTTCAAAGTGTCCAAAAAATATTGTCGGGCCCCTGTACTTTAACTTTTAGTTCCCTACTAGTTACTTCATTAAGTGGAACAAATAATTAAATCTAAAAATTTAAACAAATTTATATATATATATATATATATATATATATATATATATATATGGGTAGAAAGCTATCAGAACTAATATCAGTCATGAATGGAATAAAGCAGGGGGAATTCCAGTTTCCACTCTGCTATACTTTGTAATAGTTTTTCACGTGATTTTTAAGGACTATAATCATAGCATCTACATAAGATATATGTCAGGCAGTTTTTTTAACATCAGACGATTAGCATCAAAAAGCAAGGTTTTTGTATCTTAGTTAAGGGATTTGTTTTACACAGACACTTGTGATCTCATAGCCCACACTTAAGAAGACATGCAGAACCTCATGGATAGATTTATGAAAAAATCTGTGCTGTTCTGGGAATAACTGTTACTCTAAAAAAATTGTAAAATGTAGTTACGTTTCAGCCTGCACCTGGCAAACATTATTGTGAACCAAATATTCATATGTTTACAGAAAGTGTTTAGCAGTGGTTGACAGGTTTGCATATCTAGTGAGTACAATCAACAGGTTTTGTACCCTTGACAATGAATTCTCATATAGAATAAAAATAAATAAATAAAAAGCAGTGAGATTTTTGAAAAGTCAGAAGAATGCTTCAGGAGATAGCATGGAATATTCCCAAGTACCAAGATAAAAGGATCCCATTTTTGTCTGCAAACTTCTTTACTTTATGGATACAAAATACTAATTATCTATAGCCGTCATCCTAAAAATCTAGAGCATTTTCATCACTAATATTTTCTATGAATTATAGAGGTGAACTGGAAAATGCATATAAATGATGTTGAAGAGCTAGATGTCAACGTCAAAGTATTGAGACCATAGTTATTGCACGTTGGCTCAGATGGAGCAGACATTAAGTCAGAAGAAATAATTGAAGATTTCCCAAACTTCTTTTTTATTAGAGGAATAGTAAATGAAAAGTAACCTCCCTGCAAGCCAAACATGAAGTACAAAGACTCATTTAAAGCCCCAAATATCTTGGCTGACAACTGGAAGCTTAAGATAAGAAATAGGAGTCATTGGAGAGAGCTGTTTTATCTGAGGGAAAAAAAATCGATTTCAAAGAATCCCAAATTGAAAATGAAAACCTAAAAAGTAATACTCAGAAAGACCTTGAATTTAGGCTTTCTACTCTCAAAGATGATCACTGAGAACCATGTGTAATGTCTGAGGGAGGAACTGCTTAAGTAGAGGTGGAATGAAAAGTCATTCACATACTCATGAAATGAGGCTACAAGTGGATTATCAACTACCAATTTCAACAATACCTGTAACAACAGTGAAAAAGAATATAAATCAATGGGAGGGCTCAGTAGGCATGCAACTGAAATTTCCAAACAGCAGTTTTCCTTAAGATTAAATCTCTTTTGTGCCAAATTTATACCAGAGTTTTTAAAATACTTGCAAGTTTAAAAAGCAATCATCAAATCACAGCATTGTTAATTATTCTTTTACAAAATGATATCTTTTAATAACTATACAGTCCAATCGGCTGGAGCAGTAAAATACACTGACTGTATCTCTATAGAGGAGTAAAACCCAAATGAGTGTCCTAGATATGACACAAAACAATCTGATAGTGAAGCTCCAGTCCTGGAGCTTTGACAAATGTGGAGTACTCCTTCATTGCCATTACTCCCAAATCAACTCTGACCCAGAGTGGTAGCACAAGATATAGTAAAATTTAATTTTGAATTGGTTCTCTCTCTCTCTCTCTCTCTCTCTATATATATATATATATATATATATATATATATATATATATATATTAATAAATGACAATCATATCAGGCATATTCATTCAGCATTATTACATTTAAATAACAAAATCTCATTCTATTACAATAAGTGAAAGAATTTAAACAAGAATTGTCATTTTGAACAAAAATGAACTAAAACAAAATGACCCCCAACACCTCCAAAACAGATTCCTTCTTTTTTTGCTTGGCCCAGTCAGCTGGGACTGTAGAATACACCAACTGCATCTTTGTAGAGAGGTAAAACTCCCCCAACAAATGTTCTGGATATGGCATTAAACAATCTGATGGTGAGGTTCCAGCTATGTTGCAGATTTGGGGAATGTGGAGTACTCCTTTATTGCCATTGCTCCCGGGTCCACTCTGGCCCAGAGTGGTAGCACCTGATGGGGTCCTATCTAAGGGTCAAACAGAACTAAACTGTGCACTTATGCTAAATTGAATTGTTTGAAATAGAACTATTTTTAAATTAAAAAATGACAGATGGCCCAGTTGGATGGGGCTGTAGAATACACCAACTGTATCTTTGCAGAGGAATAGGACTCAACTAATGAATGTTCTGAATAAGACACTAAACAATCTCATGGTGAAGCTCCAGTAAGCTGGAGATTTGGGGAATGTGGAGTACTCCTTTATAGCCATCGCTCCCTAGTCCACTCTGGCTGGAGTGGTAGCACCTGATAAGATCCTATCTATGGGTCAAATAGAGGTGTTTGACATTTAAACTGTACTTATGCTAAAGTGAATTGTTTGAAATAGAACTGTTTTTACAGTTAACTGTGTGTAAACAAAAAACTGTCCTTGTGCTAAACTAAATTGTTAGAAATGGATTTGGCAGTAAATAATCTTGAAGGGTTGATATGCCATAAAACTAAACCAAACCAAATCTTTTTTTTTTCTTACTGCATCCTTTAAAATACAATTAAACAATTAAAACTTAAAAGTGACATCAAAGAACAATATCTACTTTATTTTCCCCATTTTTAAACTCTCTTCAGTTTGAACACTTGCACCATTTTGTTTTAAAAATTTAAACACAACATACTTATCCATGGAATTATCTTTTAAAAATGTAAAAAGTATAACACCACATTTTCTTTAATTAAAAACTTAATTAAGTGATGTAGTTGCTACATGAAAAAAACTCAAAACTGTAATATGTTACTTCCCAAATTTCAAATATTACAAAACTGTAATATGTTACTTCCCAAATTTCATCTTAAAAAAAAAAATTGTCTTTTATTTCATAAGTATGAAATATTTTATTAAAATCTCAAAGTTATTTATTATTACTTGAATATGATGAATTTTAAACATATCTAAAAGATTTATCAGTCTTTGAAGCAGGTAAAAGTTTTGGAATTGTTGATAATTTTTACAGTTAAAATAGCATGCAATATTTTTTTCTTTTTCAAAGTAACTTTCAAACTAATTATAATAGACGCCATTTTAATATCAACTTTTCAAGTTGTAAACTTTACTTTATATCAAGTTTGAAAGAGAAAAGATCCCCAAAAATTGTATGAATTTTAATTTCAGCGACAGATTTCTTCTATCATTTGTAAGAAGAAAGATAGGAGAAAATACTGATATAAGATTTATTTGGTTGGTTTAGTTTGGTTACTTTGTTTAATGGCATATCAATCTTCATAGGTTACTGAATGCCAAAACCATCCTTATAGAAGAATAGTAGTAGTATTATTTGAACCACAGATGGCCAGGTAAGTGAGTTCATACCTTTCCCAATGGAATTAATTCAAAAGTAAATGCAATAGTGTGACTGGAATTTGAAATCGCTCATTATGATGTAGTAATCCAGTATGTTAGGTACTATGCCATGGGGTCTCCCCTAAAAACATTTGAGTAAATAATATAGAAGAGAAGATATATATTGTTTAAAATGTGCTTTACACAATGTAAACATGGAAAAGCACAGAAAGGTTCTTATACAGGAAACATCAATTAAAAATCAAAAATTACAGAATCAAAGTTTTACTAATTCTTAAATAAAGAGCTAAATTTTCATTAAGACAAAATGCAAAATACATCCCAAAGCTTGAACAAAGTTTAATTTTATCAAAAATTCTCATTAGTATTGCCATATAGGAAATTTGTGGTTACTATTGTAGGAAATGGACAAGGTGATTAAAGTTCAAATCTAGGATGAGACTTTCACATCATGATAAAACCGACAAGAAAGGTGTGAATCCAATAATTCTCCCTCCAACTATAAATAAATACTAGAGAAGAATGGGCTCTTTAACCACAGTATAGCAACCAGTTTAGGAGAAGAAAAACTGTAAATTCAAGCCTGTTAAACTCTGCTTAAAATTAACACTGTGTTGCATCTGACACATGCAGAGGAGTTGTGTGTATATATATATATATATATATATATATATATATATACATATAAATATGAAGGTATTTTCCAGAAGGCAAATGCCTGGTATCTTTGCTAGACACACAGACAGACACATGCACATGTATTTTATATATATATATATATATATATATATATATATATATATATATATATATATATATAATATGATACATATATATATGCATATAATACACACACACATATATGCATATCATATAATATAATACACACACATATATACATATAAATATATAATATATAGATACATATATACATATAAATATGAAGGTATTTTACAGAAGGCAAATGCCTGGTATCTTTGCTAGACACACAGACAGACACATGCACATGTATTATATATATATATATATATATATATATATATATATATAATATGATACATATATATATGCATATAATACACACACACATATATATGCATATCATATAATATAATACACCCACACGCATATAATATAATACACACACACACATGCATATAATATAATACACACACACACACACATGCATATAATATAATACACACACATAAATATATATAATATAATACACACACACAAATATATATATATATATATATATATATATATATATATATATAAAATATAATACATACATATATCTCTCTGACCCTCTCTCACCACCTGTCTCTATCGTCCACTGATTCCGGGAGGTCTTCCAGGCTACATCAGCACAGATTTGTTGTATATAGGTTCTAGGTGGTCGTCCAACCTTTGTTCTTCCATGTGAAGGGGTCCACAGGAGTACATCACTTATGAGTTAGTCCTTACTTCTCCAGCAGTGTCCCACATGTCTGGTTTGTCTAATTTGGATATTTTTCATGATGGGTGGTAGGTGGCCATACAGTTGCTGCTTTGTGGGGTGCTGCCTCCAGGACTTGTTCAATACAGCTCACAGCATTCTTGTGTAATAGTTGTTAAGGTTTTCCATACAGCAGTATCAAAAAATTGCTGCTTGGAAAAAATTGCTATTATTCTATCTGTCAGGTCTGACTTCCATATGACAAATAGCCTATCAATAGCTGTTCATGCCTTTGCTAGTCGGGTGCTGATGTCATTCTTGGTTGATGAGATGCTGCTTCTGAGGTAGGTAAACTTGTTGACTAGTTTCAGAGAACCACCCTTTAGTGTAGAGATGTCATCTGTTTGATTAAAGCATGTATTCTGTCTTATCTGTGTTGACATAGAGGCCTACGCCACCTGCTGCTAGTTCTCGACTATGTAGCAGGGATTCGGCTTGAGCAGATGTATTTGGCTATAAGCACTATGTCATTGGTGTAGTCTGCGTCTGTAATAGTTTGTGTGGAGTATCTTCTACTTCTTTCCTTGCCAGATTGAAACAATTCTCTTTAATATAACATAGTACATGTATAAATATATATATATATATATACACACACACATACACACAATGTCTATCTGAAAATTAACAGGATTGGGTTGGGTGTATTGTGTGAGCAATGGGCAAAAGAGGGATAAGCAGATAATGTTATCATCTAATATAATATCGCGGAAGTATATAACTTTAATCTTAGCATTGCATTTTTTCACATGCATTGTTTCACATTTCTTCTTTTTAGGTGGTTCAGCTAAGAACACTGAAGAACAAATAAACCTGAAATTTTTGGTCCAGTTGGGGAAAACTTCATCACAAGCAGTTGAAATGTTTTGGCAAGTGTATAGAGATAACACCATGTTGCACAAACACATTTTTGAGTGGAACATGAGGTTCAAAGATGATTCTTGGAGCAGCAAGCTTTCAAAAAGCAGGAGAGTCAATGTCAAGTGGGTAAGGCAGGTGGTGTGGGGCCATCATCAGTTGACTGTTTGAATGACCTCAAGTCAGCTGGACATGAAAAAAAGACAGTGTTTGAAAGGTTCTGATGGAAGATTTAAGCATGTCTAAAAAGTAATGGGACTGGGTGTGCCGAGCATCTGGCAATTCCTGGCTAAGAGGAACACCACTGCTAAAGGGGACCCATTATGAAGGCATAGAGGCAATCAAGAGGGTCATAACAACAGAGCTAAGGGGCATCCCAGAAAAATTTGTCCAGCAAAGTGTAAGAGAGAAGGATGGGAAAGTACATTGGACTTGAAAAAGATTGTTTGCGACACCAGTCAAATTGACTTTTCAGACACACTTACAATAATATATATATATATATATATATATATATATATAAACGAGGATCATTAAATAAGTTTCCAGACTTTTTTCCTATGGGCACTTTTATTGATAGTACACACATGAAACTCTGGTCTCCTTCAAAGTAATCTCCTCCAGCTGCAATGCACTTGTTGTACCATTCCAACAACTTCTGGAAGGCCCCATGGAAGTCCTCCTGTGTGAGAGTGTCAATGACCTTTGTCACAGCCTCTTTCATCTCCTCAATTGTCTCATATTGATAGCCTCTGAGCTTAGGAAATAACCAAAAGTTACAGGGAGCAAGGTCTGGACTGTAGGGAGGCTGAGAAACGGTGTTAATGCCCATCTTGCTCAAATAGTCTGTGACAAGGACGGAGTTGTGGACTGGTGCATTGTCCTGGTAGAAATGCCACTGACCCAATTTGAAGAGTGCTGGCCTCTTCCCAAGTAATCTCTTCCTGAACTCCCTTAAAACCTCAACATAGTAACCCTAACCCTTTGGCCAATCAACTCTGGTGTTTTGACTTCCTTACTCCTCCCACACCTCTCATCATCCCTCACAGACTCGCTGCCTTCCTTGAATCTCTTATGCCACTCAAAAACAGATGTTCGATTTATGCAAGATGCTCCAAAAGCAGTCTGAAGCATTCCATGCATTTCTGTGGCATTTTTTCCAAGTTTAAAACAGAATTTTATTGCATATCATTCTTCTAAAGAATCCTCACGTCCAGATAGCATTTTTGAAATTCACCAGCTGTGACAATCAGGCTTTAGTAGGCTGTATTCCAATTGCTGCTGTAGCAATTCATTTGAACCCGAAATCATAAAAATTGGTCAGTCATCTCATAAGATGTATAGCAATAACATAGTGAATTTTCAAGAGTCTCCGAGAATTTTAAATGCCTGTACAAAAAAGTCTGGAAACTTATTGAATTCACCATGTATGTGTGTGTTATATATATATAAAAACACAAACATATATATATATATATAAAATGCACATATATATAACACATACACATATATGTATATATATATATATATATAAAATACACACATACATACATATATATAAGTTGGCGACCTTAGTCGAGAGTGACCTGAAGGCTCCTTTTTCAATAGCTACCACACCAAAGTGTAGGGGAGGGCGCTACTCCATTCCCTGGATTGATCCACTTTACCCTTGATCTTTACCTTATAATGATGTGTGTTAAGCAAGGTGGCATCAAGTACCATTATTTGAGTTTGTGATATGACTTGACCTGGGATTGAACCCCACTCTTCTGGACCATTGGCGAACATTCTACTCATTTGGCCTATATATATATATATATATATATATATATATATATAAAATACACACATAATCACTATATATATATATATATATATATATATATATATATATATATACGTACATTTACACACACTATCTTTATATATATATATACATACATATACACACACACTATCTTTATATATATATATATATATATATATATATATATATATATATATACACACACACACGCATTTATACAAAGATATCTTTTGACATCAATACAAACCAAATAATTTACTAATGTATATAAATCCAATAAAGTTTCATATATTTTCACAGTCAAGTGAATATTATTATATTCATCATCATCAGTGATATTGTTATATTTATTATCATCATTTGTGATTTTCACTTCTTTTATGCATAGTCAAAGATGGTTCTAAGTTATGACCATACCAATATATTGAAGACAATAAAAAGGCATGAAAACATGTTATGTAGTACAATAACAGAACATAGTTTCTCATGACCAAATATATGAAAAGCTGAAAACCAAAAATAAATTTATATTGTTTGTCTGCTGCTCTAAATTTGCTACTTTTATTTTCTCTAACAAAAGAAGAAACAAAAAACAAATAAGGTGAATAATAAAGCTGTGTGAAGCAATAAAGTAAAAGGAAAATATGAAACTTATATATATATATATATATATTTATTTAATTTTGTTTTGACCATTCAATTGGAGACGGAATGAAATATTAAAGAATGTTGTTAGGTAGTGTATAAATAATGAAAGATAAGTTGTCTGTGTATCTGTTCAAAATGGAAGAAGCAGACAATTGTTTCCCTTTGACTAAAGCAGCATTAAATTTCCTTTGTATCCAGAATAAAAGTTTAATACAGCTCCTATTTTTCCTCTCTACTTTCAATCAAACCACATCGGACTATACATTAAGAAAACTCATTTATTCCTTCTCATACTTTAAGGGAAAGAAGAGAAGAAAACTAGTGAGTTAAAAGAAAAGAAAGAAAAGCTGCAAGGAAAAAATATGGAAAGATAGAAATAAAAGGAAGGAGAAAAGGGGAGAAGTAAGATGGATATAAAGTTAAGGAAATGAAAAGAGAAAGTCAGCTAAGAAATACAAAGAATATGAAGAGTAAAAGAAAATTATATATATATATATATATATATATATATATATATATATATATATATGAAAAGAGGAAAAAGAACAGAAGTAATAAATGAACATCAATTAAGAAAGAGGACAGTTTAAGGTCAAGTCATGTTGAAAGCACCTGTTCCTATAAGATATCTAAAGTTGAGCAATGATGAACCCGATTAGTACATAAATGGGTGACCACTAAGGAACAATAGTCATTTTTCAACCCCTTTGCTATGGTCAATTTTTTTAAGTGGAGTAAAGCTGCTTTTCATTCTATACAACTAGTTGCCTAATCAAGGCTAAAGAACCAAGTCCAAACTACTATTTACCCATAGCTAGGTTGTAGAAGTGGAGCATATGGATTCATGCCTTCCTGGAATATCATTAGCACAAATAGAAATATAGACTTATCCAGAATTTGAACTCGGGTTGTCAAATGCATTTTCTATGACAATAACCATTATATTAAACACACCTCAAGGAAAAGTAAGAATTGTAAACAATCTGTGGCTTGTGAACTAATTTTTTAGATAAACCTTTTATAAAGCTCAGTAAAAGCTAAGAATAAATAAAGGGATTAAAAAAAACCCTCCCCCCCAAAAAAAATAGGAGACAAAAAACACAAAAAGGGAAAGAAATTGTACCGCTAGATGAGACAAAAAATGATGGAGGAAAAAAAAAAAAAAGAAACAAGAGGAAAGGGTTTTAAATAATTAAGGATTTGGTTTCTTTGTTAGATTGTCAACTTTTGTGGGTTATTTAATTTGGCATTGTCAAAGAACAGTAGTGGTATCATTTAGCCCATAACTGGGGGGAAGGAATAAGAGGCTTCACACCTTTCCAAATGGTATTTGTCTAAAAGTGAATGTAATAGTGTGATTGGAGTTTGAACTTATTAAATATGATGTTGAATTCCAGCATGTTAACACAGGAATTCCCTCCTGAGAGAGAATGTAAAGACTGGTAAGATAAACTAGATTATGAAAGATTACAAACTTGTTCATTTCAACCATCTCTCTCAATAAAATATTAAAATGGAATTTAACAGGTTTGAATTCAGTTTTCCTTCTCCTAGACTGGTTGTCTTTAAATAGCCTCGTGTAGCCTATTATTAATCCATAGCTGGAGGGAGACTAGTTGGATTCATACCTTTCTCAAGGGTTTTAGTGCTTTGTGAAATGCTAACAGCCTTGTCCAGGATTTGAACTTGGGTCACTGTGTTTATTTCTTACTTTGATAACAATTACAGCATGTGTGCCTCCAAAATTCTTAGTTGCATGCCTTTTTATTGTATTATTTCCCTTTGATCAATTTTATGGCTAATCCTTTTTATTATTCTTTCTTATTGAAAAGATTAAAAGAGAAAGACAAAAAAAATAAAAGGCAAGTTACATTTATTCATGATAGTTTTCATATAACTATAAAATGTCATTGTCGATCCCTTTTCTTTACTAGTTTCTAATATTATGACAGACAACTGAAAATGATGAGGCAAGGTGGGGATTGAACTTAAAAGAGAATAGCTGAAACAAACAACTTAAAAATAGAAAATCTATAAAATAAATTAAGAAAAATATACATTCTTATGATATGCAAAGGAAACTGCTAACTTGCAAAAAAAAAAAGAAAAAAAAGACAAAATTTCTGGTTGATTACATTTAGGAAAAAGTAAATAAACGGCTTCATTAATTTTTTTTTTATTCTGTCAATTGAAAATTTGGAATAGTTGCAATATTTGGTTAGTCATCTCAATCATTATGAGGCTGTTAGAAGAAAGCCTTTTTTCGTTTTTTTTTTTTTTAATTGGCATAATACAGCAAAAAGGTGGCTATGATGTTGAATCAATAATAGTTTTTAGTTAGACATTGTGATTTGTAAGAAAAGAGAAAGAATTTGCATTTCAAGTTTTTCCTTTCCTCTTTTTATTAACCAGTTCAGAAGAAAAAAAAAAAACTTTGGAGGAACATATTTTTTTCAAGGACACCTTTGGTGGGCATTAAGCTCAATGTTGAGTCCTATTTTATCAAAAAAATTCAAATCATAATTAACTGCAAATAAATAAGGGGAAGTACTATAGGATTAGTATCTAATTGTTATCTCCCTTAAGAAATTATAACAGAGCAAACTCTAACCACCACAGTATTATATTGAAGTTGCAAACTGGATTGTGAATAGTTTTATTAATTATAATACAATGTGCCTTTTTTGCTACACTCAAGAAACATACTAAAATCAAACCATCATGATAGAGATATTTAAACTTCAAATTTATCTGTATTATAAAAGTGACTCATTGGAGAATTGTTTTCCCTAGTATGCAATATCTATAATCAATTAAGTTTGTTAATAATAATGGTTGGTTTCTTTTATGGTATCTCAACCTTTGAAGGGTTATTTAATGCCACATATATATATATATATATATATATATATATATGAAAATATCCAAAGAACCTGAGTTGGGAATGATTCTATTTGAGAATATATAAGAGGATTCTAATAAATCTCCAGGAGTGCTCAATGTATGATAATTAACATACAAATTTTTTACAGAGCAAATTTCCATATAATTGAAAAAAAAATTCAAGTCATTTAGCTATTATGAATTATTTCAGCTAGCAAAGAGAAACTAGCTTCTTCAATAGGCAAATGATGGATTGTTGAGTTTTTCAGTTTTATATATATATATATATATATATATATATATATATGTGAGTAGTAAGTGAATAGTTTGTAGGTAAATATCTTTGTTTTTAAACAAATTGTTAAAGGGTGAGACAAAGGTTAGACAAATTTTGCTTCATAGGTATATACTTAGATGATCTTGTTTCATGTATATATATATATATATATATATATATATATATATCTGTTAGATTGGGGTTTGCAATTATATTGTTAGTTTCAATAGGCATACTTTGTACATTATAGGAACTACATAGGGTTTTGGCTGATCCCTGGGAGTTAAATTGTTTTTGTTTGTTTGTATGGTCTTCTTTAATAATCTTTTAGGGTGATTTTATTATGAATGTCAAGGGGTTTCTAGATTGGGATGATGAGGGGTTTGATATTTTCAGTCATTTTTGTCCAGTTGAATACAACTTATTTTGGATAGAGGAGAAGGTTCAAGTTTAGTAGAGGTTTCTGAATTTATTTTGGTAATTAGTGGATGGATAAGTGATCTTGGTGATTGGTGGATGGATAGGTGATCTTTGTGGTTTTTCTTTTGGGGTGTTTATTTTAGTTGAAGCTTTGGGGTTATCTGTAGTTATTTGAGCAGTAGTATGGGCATTAGTTGAAAGTTCTCTTTGTTTTGTTTGTGGTTCTGTTTGATAGATTTTAACTGAGTGTAGGGTTTTAGTTGCTCCTGAATCTTTGATCACATGTTTGATCTTAATAGGATTTGTTTCTCAATAAGAGCTCTGTAATTATCTGGTTGATTGTTGTTGCTAATTAGGTTCACTCTCTGTGTTATAGTGACATAAATGTTTACTTTCATGTAGGACTCCACTATTTTCCTTGTTGTAGTTTCTTTTATATTTCATTTCCATTATTTCACCCTCTCTTTTGTATATGTCATAAGATCTTGAAATTGTAGATGGTTTTCTTGGCAATTTGGGCATTTGGTTTCATTGGAACAATGTTCCTCCATATGGTTTGGGTCATTTTGGCCACACATATGACATATCAGATATGCTCTTCAGCTATGCCTAAGGTGTTCCAATTTATGAGATGTAAAGCAGGTCAAAGTTACAGAGATGTACTGTTCTACCCTTTTGAAGAAGTATTTACTTTTCACTTCTTTGAGAATTATTGATTTATTAATTATCAGAATATGTGTGTGTTTGTATTTCTTTACCACCCCTTCTAATGGTTATCCTTTTATAGTATATAAACCCTCACTTTCCTAGGGCTGTTCTTATTTCCTCTGGTATAGTTAAGGATAACTTCCAGCTTCTTATAACTCTGCTGAATATCACTGTTTCAATCAAGAAAGGTGAGAGTTTGGCCAAAGGAGTTCCCTCAAATTACAATTAATATTGGAAATTCTGTTGTTTCATTGTTTGAATCAGATTCAGAGAGATTTTTAAAAATTTATTTGCCAAATTTTCTCTTTACTTTTTTACTGAGCCTTTGCACTACCACTGAGTCCAACTTTTGTTGGGAATTGACCAAGAGGGATATTTATTTGCCTTGTTTAAGATGAGGATATATTGACCAGTATACTCATGTCAGGTATAGGATTTCAAGCCCCTGTTAAATACTGGCTTTCAGTAACCAAAAACTAGTGCCCTAAAGTTAAACAATGGTCAAAGACTAACTTCTCTCAATGCAATTGATTCCAGCCACTGCCTTCTAGCACCTTTAAGATAAAATAGGATTAGGTACTAGTTTGCCATTAGAACAACTTGAAGAATACAGTGAGGACTTAATCATATAGGTGCTACGGCTTGACATGACCAGCTGACTGATTAGATTGGACCTTTCCAACTGCCTGTCTAGCCCAGTAACTGCCAAAGTAAAGTGCTGCCTGGTCATGGACTGCTCAGGCACCAAGACCCCATTCTCAAGCATTCCAAGTCACCAACCATGACTAACAAGTGATCTCCTTTGGGAGGGGGGTCTTATTGGGGTATTGTACAGCCCCATGTAGTAAGGTCTTTTTTTCTGTGTAATTATATGGTTTCAATTATTTCTAATACAAATACTTTGCAGGTAGATATATTTGACTCAGAGAAGAGACCCTAACAGATCAGAGTGGACTTGGGAGTAATGGCAACAACAGGGTGACTCTACACTCTTATTAGCAATAGAACTGGAGTTTCATCAATAGATGCAGAATAATGCCATACTCAGGACACTCCTTTTTTTAAGTGGGTAGGTTTTAACCCTCTGTAAGGGATGAAGTCAGCATATTCTAATATATTGTATAATATATATATTAGGTTTTTCATAAAGTAGTCATATATTAAAGAAGTTCAGGTTTTAGGCAATGAACTTAGCTAGCCAAGTTCAAATCCTGGATATGGGCATTTACATCTTACTTTACACTAATGCCCTTTGAGAAGCTCATCAATCTACCTATCCTTCTCCCAGCTATGTGTAAATAGTAGGACAGTCTGGGATGTCTACCCTCGGTAAGAACGACAGGTCTTGAAGAAGGAAAATTCTGAATTCAACCCCCACTACATGTATGACAGGGTAACTTGCTGTGGTGGAGCAACAAAAGAAGGAACTGGAGTATCTCAGACAGTTCAGTCATATTCAGTCTTGTTTTGGTAAATCTTGTGGCAACATTAATGCCAATAACATTCTAAAAAGTCAATATATTTATTTAGTACAAAACCAGATTCATAAAAAGTTAGGAAGAATTTTGATACAACTTTTACCTCTAGGAACCCAAAGGATCAAATGGAAAGATTGTCTAAAAGTATTCAGTACCAAAGTGAAAAAAAAAATGCACCTCCATTATAAGATTGATCCTCAAAGTGAAAAGATAAAAGCTTTGACGTATCACAAAAGCTTTAAAATTTAATGAAACAACAGATAAATAAATTCAAAGGTTGAATTCAATTTAAACTAAGTTAGGCTTTCTTCTGGAGATCCATAGAAATCTATTTTCCTCATTTTACCTGTTTGACTTTAAAAAAATGGATAAGAAACCAATCACAAGAAATGACTAGTTCAGACCTACAAGACCTAACAAAGGAAACACAAAAGAACAGAAACCTGTGTGTCTATTACCAAGCCATGGTAAAGCAAGTGTGTAAGGAAATGAATAATTGAAACTAATTCATATAAAGTATACAAGCTTTTCTGCACTTTAAAAAACCATTGCGGTATGTAACATATATGAATAGAAATAAATCTGAACTGAAAATATCCTGGGTACAAATGGAACAATTGGGACCAATTATTCTTCTAATTTCTTTGGTGTAAATCTAAAAAAGAAGGGTGATGTCTATTCTAGATTTAGTGAGACATGTTACAGTGAATGATCAAATTAACAATAAAAGCAAAAAAATATATTAACCCCCACACAAAAAAAAAAAAAATACCAAAAAAAAAAACATTGGCATATGAAAAAAAAATGTCTAAACTTGAGTGTTTGCACATGTGGCACTATGAACAAGTGCAAAAAAGATGGGAAACACCCTGAAAGGGAACATTTACACGGGTATGAGCTAATCCTCATATATAAAATGTCTTTTTTTAATTCTTTTTATTTAATTACAAATGTTAAACTGAATGAAACTCTTCATTTCTCTAATACTTTAGGAAAAAAATCTTTTTTTGTAGATTATTTACCATGCGTAACCAACCATTTAGAAAAAAAAATCCAAACTGTCTTGTAAATATAAATTTATTGTTATATCTAGTTTTGTCAGTATTTTTGTTTTAATACAAAACCCAATATGTGCATAAAACTATATAATTACACACTCACAAGATGGAAACTAATTTCATGCTATATGTCAGCCTTAAATAAATGGAAGAAAACAAATAAAAAAATAGAGTCTTTGTTTCAAAATATAAAAGACAATCATCCAATAATGTCAGGAAAATTAAAACCTTATAACTCTAAACTCAGTAAGCAACCTCTTGAAGGATATTAAAAAAAAAACCTGGTAAAATGACCAACAGTTTACTTCTTAATGATTAGACTGTAGTAACTTAAACATTATGTGAATTGCTTACAGCACAAAAAGAAGTTAACTGTTGGTGAATAAAATGCTTGCATTGCAAGTTTAAGAAGAGAGTAGATTTTCTCTTTTAGGAAGTACATTGTTATTGTATTGAATATCAGAAATCATTAGAAACAATATTTGTAAGTGAGCAGTTTATAAATGTATTTATACACTCATTTTGTCTGAATTTTAAGAGGACAGCTGGAGGCAAGAATGTTCCACTTATAAAAGAAATCCTTTGAAGAAAGGACTAAAACCCCCAAATGCTCTAAACAAGGAATTTCATTTCCCAGTTGTCCACTTAGAAAGAGAATTTGTTTCAACACACCACTGAAAGCAAAATATTATATTTCAATATCATTCTATTAGGTTATTATTATATTTGTTTTAAATATAATGCACTTCCACACAGATTGGTTTTTGGTACTCAAGTTAGTTCTGATTTTAAAAGCTCAGGGTGTTTGGGTTTTATGGCATATCAACCTTTGTAGGTTATCTAATGCCAAATCCATTTTTATATAAATGATCAGTTCTAATTCAAACAATTCAGTTTAGCCTAAGTACATTTTGAATGCAAAAAAGTTCCATTTCAAACAATTCAGTTTAGCATAAGCACGTAGTTAAAATATCAAAACAGTTCTATTTCAAGCAATTCAGTTTAGCTTAAGTATGCAGTTTAGTTCTATTTGACCCATAGATAGAACCCTATCAGGTACTACCATTCCAGGCCAGAGTGGACATGGGAGTGATGGCAATGAACAGGTACTCAGCATTCCCCAAAGCTCTAGCATTACTGGAACCTCACCATCAGATTGTTTAGTGTCATATCTAGGACATTCGTTGGGGGGGGGTTCCCCCTCTGTAGAGGTATAGTCAGTGTATTATACAGCCCAAGTCGAGTGGGCAATTAAATGTCCTGAGATATAAGCGTAGTAACTGTACATGTGATAAACTCTCAGTTATTAAAAAAAGATTTTAGAAATTCAAGATAAAATATATACAAATGAAAAGTTACTATTTTGAAGAGTAAAAAATTTAATGTTTCTCTCCAAAATAAACCAACAATAAGGAAAAAGCAGAACAAAACACACACACACACACATGTGGTGCCTTCAATAGGTTTCCAGACTTTTTTGTACAGGCATTTAAAATTCTCGGAGACTCTTGAAAATTCACTATGTTATTGCTATACATCTTATGAGATGACTGACAAATTTTTATGATTTCAGATTCAAATGAACAACTACAGCAGCAATTGGAATTCACCCTACTAAAGCTTGATTGTCACAGCTAGTGAATTTCAAAAATGCAATCTGGACGTCAGGACTCTTTAGAAGAATGATATGCAATAAAATTCTGTTTTAAACTTGGAAAAAATGCCACAGAAATGCATGGAATGCTTCAGACTGCTTTTGGAGCATCTTGCATAAATCAAACATCTGTTTTTGAGTGGCATAAGAGATTCATAGAAGGCAGCGAGTCTGTGAGGGATGATGAGAGGTGTGGGAGGAGTAAGCAAGTCAATACACCAGAGTTGATTGGCCAAAGGGTTAGGGTTACTATGTTGAGGTTTTAAGGGAGTTCAGCAAGAGATTCCTTGGGAAGAGGCCAGCACTCTTCAAATTGGGTCAGTGGCATTTCTACCAGGACAATGCACCAGTCCACAACTCCATCCTTGTCACAGACTATTTGAGCAAGATGGGCATCAACACAGTTCCTTAGCCTCCCTATAGTCCAGACCTTGCTCCCTGTGACTTTTGGTTAATCTCTAAGCTCAGAGGCTGTTGTTATGAGACAATTGAGGAGATGAAAGAGACTGTGATGAAGGTCATTGACACGCTCACACAAGAGGACTTCCATGGGGTCTTCCAGAAGTTGTTGGAATGGTACAACAAGTGCATTGCAGCTGGAGGAGATTGCTTCAAAAGGGACTAGAGTTTCATGTGTGTACTATCAATAAAAGTGCCCATACGAAAAAAATCTGGAAACTTATTTAATGATCCTCGTATATGTTTAACAAGTTTAAATTCAGAGTGTCCCTTCTCCTAGTCTGGTTGTTATACCAGGGTTAAAGAGCCCAGTCTGCCCTACTATTTATCAATAACTGGAGGGAAAATAATGGGATTTATACCTTTCCCAAGAGTATTAGTGCTATGTAAAATACAAACAATTTCATCTTGGATTTGAAATTGAATCAGCATGTCTATTCCCTATAATGGTAACCATTATATGATAAACACCTCCATATAAATATATATATGATTATTTTAATTTTTAAATGTTACTCTAAAAAGACTCTTTGTAATATATGTTAAATATAAAGTATGATTGATCTGTTATAGATAATAAAACTGGATTAAAAAATAAAAAAAAATGAGCAGAGGTAAATTCAGTTTGTAAATAATAATAGACACCATATAAGATAGCTTTCTTATTTCAATATCCTTCTATTAGATTATTATCATATTTGCTTTAAATATGAGGTAGTTTCCTACAGACTATTTTTTGATCCTAAGATTAGGGCCGAATTGCATGGTGATCTAAGTGTAGTAATTGTCAGATAAAAAAACAAACAAACAAAACTTAAAGATTTAAAATGTACAAATCAAGTTATTATTTTGAAGAGTATAAAATTCAATGCTTCTCCAAAAAGTAAATACACAACAAAATTTTTAAAAAACATATAAAAGTGTAAATGTTTTGTGTCCTGAGTAAGTAGGGGCTGACACACATATAAGATAATAGATACTTTGTTCTGGAGAGAAATACGGTATGCCAACTAATGAAAACAACCTTAGTCGTTTTTGTTGTCAGACACCATCTAGAACGAGCACTGCTTTGAATAGACTTCAGACCAGTCCATCCTGTGTGCATGTGTGTGTAAGGGTGGGGGGTTTCCAAGCCACTCAATAAAAAAAACGTTTTTAATTTCTTTATTTTTTCCATGATAATTTTAAAAAATTGTAATATATGCCAAGTATAAAGAATGACTGATTTGCTATAGATAATAAAACTTTAGTAAAAAAAAAAATGAATCAAAGATAAATACAGTCTGTAATATGACCAAAGAAATAGTCACCATATAAGATGGCTTCCTTTCTATTTATATATCCCACATATTTGAAAGGAGATATAATCAAAGCTCCCTAATTATCTCCTATTTATCAATATAACTAATAATATCTTGTCTTAAAATTGTCACTTATAGATACTTAATACTTTCACTTCTCATTTTACTATCACACAAAAACCTTTTTATGTAAGCCACCTTGTCAGCAGGGCTTAGACCATACTGACCGTTTCCCTTGCATGTTATAAAACCGCATCCTCCACAAAAAAAGTGTGTCCAGTGTATGACACAAAACGTCATCTAATAATGTGGCTCCAGTTCCAGAGATTGGAGAATGAGGAGTACCCCTTCATTACCATTACTCCTAGGTCCACTCTGACCCAGAGTGGTATCACCTATTAGGATTGTCACATCTATAGGTCAAATAGATTGGTTTATAATTATTCCTATTTGATAGGAAGACTTGATACCATATAACTACAAATTATTTGTATCAAGAAATAGTTACTTGAAGATAATTGATTACTAAGATTATTCCAAGTAACTTGATTACTAAGATAATTGATTACTAAGATTATTACAAGTAACTTGAAACCATCTAACTGTGTGCAAATAAATGACTATTACTTAATAGAAATCATCATCATCATATCGTGCTGGCAGCACGGATATCCCTGACCCTCTCTCGCCACTCCTCCCTATCGTTCATCGCCCTAGGCAGGTCTTCAGGACAACAACCTGTATCCTCACATAGCTGCTGAATGTATGTTCGTGCTGGTCGTCCTGCTTTTGCACGGCCATGTGTGGGGATCCATAAGAGTACATCTCTTATGAGTTCATCTCTGCTTCTCCAGCAATGTCCTGCATGTCTGGTTCGCCTAACTTGAATAGTTTTCGTGATGGGGGCAGGTGGCCGTACAGTTGGTGTCTTGTGGGGTGTTGCTGCCAGGACTTGTTCAGGATTGCACGCAGCATTCTTGTGTAATTGCCATCTAGTTTCTTCTCCAGCCGTTTTGTTAGCGTCCATGTAGTGCATCCATATAGCAGTATCGATGTGACCGCTGCCTGGAAGAAACTGCGTTTCATTTTATCGGTTAGGTCTGATTTCCATATAGTCGATAGCCTATTGATAGCTGTCCATGCTTTCGTTAACCTCGTTTCGATGTCCTTTTCGGTTGATTCAACGCTGCTTCCTAGGTACGTGAATTTGTCTACTAGTTTAAGAGGGGTTCCTTTTAGAGTGGAGATGTCCCCCAAACCAAAATGGCTTCCGAAGAAATAGATCCACGACCTCACAAATATTAACCATCCGCAGAATCCTTGAAGGTGTACGGGCAAAGAACCTACAAGCTACATTAATATTTGTCGACTTTACCAAGGCTTTCGACTCCATTCACAGAGGAAAGATGAAACAAATCCTACTAGCGTACGGCATACCTAAAGAAACCGTAGCTGCAATAACGATTCTCTATAGAAACACTAAAGTAAAAGTACGATCACCGGATGGAGACACAGAATACTTTGACATTGTAGCAGGAGTACTACAAGGGGACACACTGGCCCCGTACCTCTTTATCATTTGTCTAGACTACGTACTTCGAACATCGATTGACAAAATCAAAGAGAATGGCTTCGAACTGACGAAGAAAAGAAGCAGAAGATACCCCGCAACAACAATTACCGACGCCGACTACGCCGATGACATAGCGATACTGGCAAATACACCTGACCAAGCCGAAACACTTCTGCATAGTTTGGAACGAGCAGCAGCAAGCATAGGCCTTAATAGAAATAAGAAGTTGAAACCATATAATTATTAGTATTAGATAGGAATACTTGAAATCATACAACTGTGAAAATTATGTATATCAGAAATACTGTGTGCAAAAGACATTTAAGAAACAACTGCTCAAAATCCAAGAGAGAGAGAGAGAGAAAAAACATTTTCTTTTTGAAGAAAAGCTGAAATGGCCCAGAAACTGATAGCTCATATATATACTAGAGGTGGGGTGTCCTCGTGGTGTAATGGTTAAAGCGATGGACTGAGGAATCATAGTAAGCAAGTTCGTACTCCAGTTGTGCTATTACATTCACTTTCAGACAAATACCCTTGGGAAAGGTATGAACCCCCTTATCCTCCTAGCTATGGGTTAAATAGTACCACTACTGTTCTTCTAGGAGAATAGCTTTGGCATTAAATAACCTAAAAAGGTTGATATGCCATTAAACGAAGAAACCAAACCAAACCTATATACTAGACAAAACCATTCCTGCAGTGCTAGGTACGATAAATATCTGGGTGATTCCAAATTATACCAGGGTGTGTTCTCCAATACCCATATTGAATTGAACTCTGGGCTGTTGACACTTTGCCATTAACAACATCAAGAATTTAAAGAAGGGATCCAATTGTCTAAACAATTTTGCTATGTTAATCACTCTTCTCAAAGTTATCATCAGTACTGGATTTGAATTGAAGCTAAAAAGAAATGCAAATCCCAAATTTACGAATGAATTTCAAAAAGATATGAACAAGAAACTTTCGTTTAAGAACTTAAAAATGCTACAAAATTAAAGTTCATTTTAAAAATAAATTTATTAAAAAGTAAAAAAAAAATATCTTGTATATCTAAGATCCATGTTGAGGATGGAAAGTGTTTGTATTAAAAATACCATTTTTATGCCACAGCACAAAAAATATACACTGTGCACAGATAAAGTTTTTAAATGAAGGATTTTGTAACATAAACAGTGAAATAGCAGAAGGAAAAACTTATTTAGAAAGTCATTTTGTCTCTTATTGGCATTTGCATCTATCAAAACAGCAGGGCACTCCATTTCCTAACAAAAAAATAAAGAAAGTATTAAAAAAAAAAAAAAAAATAACCCACACACATGAAAAATTTGTCATTAAATCACAAAAAGATTTTTAAAAAAGAAAAAAAAAAAGACACCTCCCCACCCACCCAATTCCAAAAAACAACATTTTTTAAAAATCAAGAAATTTGTATGGAAGTTACATGGAATTAAGGATGGAGATAAACAGCCCGTGTTAGTTATCCACCCACACACCAAACTTCCAAGTACACCCCCACCTTCAATGTGTTTGTGAACCGACCAGTAGCCAGAAATGTCTCTGATTTGATCAGCTCCACTAAGATAAAGGACTACAATTTTTTTCCAAAGTTATGTTTAAATTTCTTAGGAGGAAATGAAATGGCCTGCTGGTATTAGATGATAGGCATAGAATTTAAATAAAAAGTTAAAAATAAGCACACATGCATACATATATGGTACAATGTATATTCATGTAATACACTAAAATTGTATATATTCAGATAAATATAATTATATATTATATGTATGCATTTATGATTAATATTTACCACACACTCAGATTATACATTCTTATCATCATCCAATCAGATTATACACAGACTGATATGAATTCCTCGCTTGTTCTTTTATTGACATTCATTGAACAAAATGTGTCAAATTGCCCAATATGAAATTGCCAATTCATTTTTAGTCTTGAACTCATTATATATTCTAAATAAAGTATTATTTATTGATTATTCAGTAAAAAATTTCATTTAATTAATTTTAACAGCTATTTATAAAAAAAAACAAACTAAAAGATCTTTTCACTCACGTTAGAAATTGAAACTGAGCAATATTTGAACAAAGAGAAAAACAATGCAGTTTCTGAATAGACAGTAACATTTTTATCAAAAAAATTTACACGAGATTTCAGATTAGAAAACTAAGAAAAAATAATCAAAGTTTTTGGGAGAAAATAATAAAACAAACCCGAGTCTTAGAATTCCCATAAATTTCAGTCTCAAATGAAATCATTTTAAAATCATACAAGAGTAATAAATAAGAAGAAAAGTTCAATAAACGGATTTGAAGCAAATGAAAAATAAATAAACAAAACCAGACATACTGATAGCTTGTGTTACCATGTTTAACACAATATCAAAATGATTTCTTTATCAATGTATCAATACTTGTCATGAAAAATAGATTTCCTAATATAACTGGAGAAGATTTGTACAATGGTTGAATGTTCATCCACATCCAACCATTGTACAAATCCTTTCTGGTTATAATGGAAAATACATTTTTCATTAGTCAAAATATCAATCAAAACTGAGCAATTCTCATTGAAAAGTTAGTGTGATCATATATTTAATGTAGTTATAGGTAAACTGTTTTGAAATTATGCATTTAAAAAGTGTTTCTTTTGGCAAACAAAAATGACATTATTAAAGTTAAATCCTTTGGAGAAGATCTTTTGAACCTAAGTGACAGGTATTTGTGCTTCTACCAAAAAGTACATAAATGCATTTACCCAACTCTCCTGCCATGGGCAATATGTAAGACAATATCAATTTTTAAGCTGAATAAAGCTGGTTTGAATCCAGTTTTCCTTCTCCTAGACTGATTGCCTAACTAAGGCTAAAGAACCCAGTCTGTTCTACTATTTACCCTTAGCCTAAGAGAGAATGGATGTATTCATGTCTTTCTAAGAGGCATTACCATGAAGCGAATGCAAACAGCTTCATCCAAGATTTCATTTCCTATAATGATAACCATTACACTAAGTAAAAGTACATATATCCACGCTATTTGAGTCCACAGTCACAGGGTGGTATCAGAGTTCTAAGGGTTAATGTATCCCGCTTGTTGACCAAACCGGTTAACAATGGGTTATCAGATTTTCAAAAATTTAAACCATTTCATTATAGACAAGAACTTTCATAATCAGAATAAAATTGAAGAAACTTTCAATGAATTTATTGGTTCTTTCAATAAAAAAATTCTTAAAAATAGGAATTTATAAATTACAGCTAAAGTAAAATACAGAAGAAGATATTTTGCCTTAATACATAATTTCTTCTGTGTTTCCTTTTTTCTTTGAATAAATCAACAATTGCATTAGGAATCCATATAACCTATAAATAAGTACACCTTTGATAATCCATTAAAAAAAAAGAAAAAAAGGTAATTTTCTTCAACACTAAAAATACCAGGATTTTATTATTTCAAGTGGAATGTTATAACATCAAAATGAATATTAGGTACTGTTTATTACCAAACTCCATAACAAAAAATATGAATAGATAAGAAAAGTAAAGTTGGTGACCTTAGTCAAAGGTGATCTGAAGGCTACCTTTTCAATAGCTATTACTCTGCGGTGTAGGGGAGGGCACTACTCTATTCTCTGGATTGCTCCACTTTACTCTTGATCCTTACCTTATAGTGCTGAGTGTGAAGCAGGGCGGTATCAAGTACCATTTTTTGAGTCTTTGGTATGACTCAGATTGGGATTGAACCCCGGTCTCCCGGACCATTGACGAACAGTCAATTGGTTAGGCCAATAGCACGGTATTTCATTTTTAGTTACAGAGTTTCAATACTATAGAATATGGAAATGATAAATACTACCAAATAATATCCATTTTGATCATATAATGATCCACTAGAAATGATAAAATCCTGGTATCTTTGTTTCAGAAGAAAATTTACTTTTATAAAAGAAATCTTAAGGGTGAACTTATGCTGTACATTTGAAATTTGTATGTATATTTGTTTAAGATTTTATCTTACATCAGGTGTTTCACTTTGAATGTCAGGAATTGTATATCAATGCAGAAAAATGTATCACATTCTATGTATAAATCAAACACAGACTGAAAGGGATAGATACACAAAATGTGTGAAAATTCTTTCAATTTCCCTATTCACTCTGTAAGCAGTCTTTGCACAGAGTATTTCCTCTTTAAATTTAACTGTTATCATCACGTAGTCAACAGGTTGTTATGAGCAAAGTCGATAATCTGGCCCTTGCATTTCATGGATACAAAAAGTAAATAAATAACTTTAAAAAAAATGTATACAGTGTTAAAAACCAAAATTCTTTTAGGAATAGAAAAACAAACCTTAATAAAAAGACCTATTTACATTTCATTCAAGTGAACAACAGGAACTTTTTCTTAACATCCACTTCAATTGATAAGATTAAAAGAAAAGTAAACTTATAAATATGTTACATGGACTTAGAAGTTAATGTTAAAAGCTGAAAAAAAAAAAAAAAAAAAAAAAAAAAAGGAGCAAAACAACTGGTATAAAATTTTTAATTGTACAACAGATGATTAATTTAGTTGATTTTAAAACCATGTCAACCCATCCAGGGTTATTTCATGCCTTGTGATTAGAGAATTAGATTCAATGAAAATTTGTATTTACATCTTTTGTGTAGTTGTTTTATACGTTTTTTTTGGGTTTTTTTTACACAGTTATATATCAAGTATTCTTATATAATACAAATAATTTGCACACATATGTATAGTTTCAAGTCGTTCTATCAAATGCAATTGGTTTCAATTTATTACTTCTATTTAATAATAGTCATTTGTTTACACACATATGTATGGTTTCAAGTAATACTAATAATCTTTAGTAAACAAAGCTATAAGTAACTATACTAAATCCAAATAATTTATAGTTATCTGGTATCAGGTATTTATATCAAATACAAATATTGTTTAAACAAATCTATTTGACCCAAAGATAGAACCCTAACAGGTACTACCACTCCAAGTCAGAATTGACCTGAGAGTAATGGCAATGAAGGAGTACTCCACACTCCTCAGATTTCCAGAAATGGAGCCTCACCATCAGATGCAATTTGGTGTCATACCTGGGACACCTCTTTTTTGAGAGGTATCTTACCTCTCTGCAGGGAATACAGGAAGCACATGTGGTATATAATAGCCTTCTTAGCATTTGTATAAAATGATTTAACAGGTTAACTCAAAAATCAATTAATAGTATATGACCCATGAACCTGTTGATTTTCCTCTGTAACTCAGTGCATGTTAGTATTAATGCTTTTATCTAGAAATGATTTTAATTAGTATTTCATAGTTATCCATCATTTGGATGAATAAAAAATAACATTCAAGATGAAAACAGATCCCACAAAATTGTCATTCAGTTTCAAATTGGATTGGAAATTATCTTATTCTTTAAGAGCATAAAAATCTCACAATGACGTGCCATTTTTGCTATGTTATTGATCCATATATATCTCTAAAAAATTTTTTTAGCAATCCAAGGTATGATCAAAAGACTGAAACTTTAAATTTTTTAATTTTGAAATTTAAATGAAGATGTTTTCACAGCTGAGCAATGTATATATAAAAAAATGATGTTAACACTTCATCTATATACATTAGTGCCTTTTAAAAATGGGTGAAAAAAAAATTATGAGACAAGTCTCAATACTTTCTGGATAAGAGTTTTTGGCAAAAAATAGGACTCTGCAAGTACAGTACCTTCCCTAATCACCAGACCTAGTTCTCTGAAACTTTTTATTGTTTTCTAAATAAAAATTCAACTCGAGAGTAGGATTTAAGAATGTAGAGGACATTAAAAGAAATATATATGACATCGCAGCTTCATTCCAAATAAGAAGAGGAGATTCAAAGGTCCTTTAACTAATAAAAAACTCACTGGAATATTTGAGCAGAATGGCCAGAAGACTATTTGAAGGAAATTAATGTTTGATTCATTGTTTATTTTTATCATAGTAAATAAAGCTTTAGTATTGATTCTTTTAAAATCCACCTCTGATGTAGATAATAAGAAACTCCTTATGATAAATCTTTGTAGCATTAAACATAAATGTATCTGTTATTTACTTTCTAGAGATACAATTTAACAAGTTTATTATAAATCTTAACTGCTGAATCCTTTATGCTCAGGATATTGCACATTTTAGTGAAAAATACCACAAAAAAGATATGGAGATTGAGAGCTGCCACCAAGTTATATCTTTGATATGACAAAATAGAAGTAGCTAGAGTAAGATGAACTGAACCTATAAGATATTTTATTTCAGTAAAACTGTAAACCCCATAAAAGTAAAATACATTGATATCATTATGACACCTGTAATTGACTGTGAGGTTAACAGTTTCTATCAAAAAGAGCTTCAAAATATAAATTAAGTAGATAAATTTATAACATTATGATAAGCATGCTAATACAAACTTGAGTGACAACTTCATCTTTCTCATGTCTTCACTAAAATACATAAGAGATTGGCAGAGATGAATTCTTAAAAATATGCTATAATTCACAGTTAAAATATAAAACAAATCTCAACAAATATATGAAAGATGCAAATAACAGAAGAAGGAAATTACTTAAGTAATTGATACTCACCAAAAAGCAAGCGGACACTCAGATGCTACTCATGCCATTATCATTCCACCAAGTAATTCTTTCTACACAATGGGATTTTCTTTGTTGAAGGAAAGTTTTATGGTATTAGGGTCATCAGGAGAGAATGTGTACCATTTCAGGGGCCTTCCTTTCAACAGTTTTATTTGAACTCCTCAATATTTGTCTAGCAAATAATCCACCAAAAATTTTGCTTATATATATATATATATATATATATATATAATATAAAATGAAGGCTTAAAAGTTCATAGGCTGACCGAGCTACTCTCATAGAATGTGGCGAAATGAGGTTTATTTTTCAATATAGTCCCCCTTGCATCCACACACTTCTTCCATTGGGGAGAATCCTTGTGGCATAATGGCTTAAGTGCTGGACTGCAGCTTCAAACTATAAGAGTTCAAACTCCAGTCATACTATCTACATTCATTTTCAGACCTTGGGAAAGGTATGAAAACTCTTGCCAAGTATGGGTTAAATAGTAACACAACTGTAGGATGACTTTGACATTGAATAACCTATGAAGGTTGATATGCCATTAAACAAAGAAACTAAACTAAACCTTCTTCCACTGGTGTTGCAGAACTCTGATCCCATTGGTAAAAAAAAAAAATCATCAACAGCTTATAAAACATCATCATATGAACTTTTTTCAGGCCACCATCGTATATATATATATATATATATATATATATATATATACACACAGACACACATGTGAGGTGCAACTAAAATGCATTAAAACTGAATCTAAAATGCTTTAAAATTCAATAATTAAATGAACTGCTGACCAATTTATAATAAAGTGATGATGATGTCTCAACATCATCATCACCTTATTATATAAGTTTATAAATAAAGTTTAGTTAAGTTAGAACTAACTTGAAAAAAAAAAGAATTATGAATTTTGACTTTATACTTCTTGAATGAATTTTTTTTGTGAAACATAGAATAGTGCAAGTTCAGCAGAAACATAGAATAGTGCAAGTTCATTCAGATTCTCATTTGTGCATTTGGTAGTATGTTCAAATTTCAGTTTCTTGCACAATTCCCAGTGGATCACCTTTCCCACCTAGTTGTGTCTAGTCTTTATACCCCCTTTGTGCTAGTTTGCTACATTTGCTATTCTGTTGTATATTATTGATTTTCATTGTAATATAATTGATCCTTATGGCATTGTTTTGTGCTACTATTGAAGAGATTCAGTTTCTCTTTTGTAGTCATGTCCAAGCCTTCTAGCATGAGATTTCACCAGTTCATCACTTGAAACTCCTACATAGTTGTTTTTCTTCCCATTTCTGTTTCCTAGTTATTATTATTATAAGTTGTGAGTTTCTTTACATCATTGTTAGCTTATGGTCTTTCACTGGAGTCTGAGTGACAGTAAGTCTCTTCTGATTTCCCAGACTCTTCTTAGTATTCTGGCTGATCTAAACAATGCTGTAGTCTGGATGGTCTTGATTTTTCCTCCAAACTATAGCATTATTAAGATTGGTCAGATATGCCATTTCTCATACAGTAGACCTAAATTTTTAAAGTAATGTGTAATATATCTATCTGTACTAACCACCACACAGGATTTGACACAAGATCTTTTTTAAAGTAGGCATTGAGAAGGAGGAGGTCATGCATGAGCCGATACTCATGTGCTGCTAGTCATAGGTTCATCAGGCCCGAAGGCCAGGTGCAAGTTTGTCATTGCTTGTCATTGAGTCACAAAGTGCAATAAGAATCTATGTCATTGATTCCCCAGGTCAAAAAGCCAAGTGCCATGTGAATCTATGTTTGTCATCGATTCCCCAGGCCAAAAAACCAAGTGCAGTTTGAATCTGTGCTTGTTCTCAATTCACTAGGCCAAAAAGCATGGTGGAATGTGAATCTATACTTGTCATCAATTTACCTGGCCAAAAAAAGAAGTGCATTGTGAATCTATACTTGTCATTGATTCCCCAGGCCAAAAAGCAAGTGCAATGTGAATCTATGCTAGTCCTTAATTCACCAGGCCAAAAAGCAAAGTACAATGTGAATCTATGCTTGTCCTCAATTCACCAGGCCAAAAAGCTAAGTGCAATGTGAATCTATACTTGTCATCAATTCACCAGGCCATAAAACCAAGTGCATTGTGAATCTATGTTTGTCATTGATTCTCAAGGTCAAAAAGCCAAGTGCAATGTGAATCTATGCTTGTCATTGATACTCACCCACACAAATCCCAGGTGTCCAGCCCAAAGACCTGTGCTAAGTAAGTATTAAGCAATGTGTAGTAAAATCACTACAGAAAACCCCTCCTTGTAGACCATTTAAAGTAAACTCAATTTTTACTGGGTGTCCCATGCTGGCTTTATGCTAAATTAAGCTATGCCTAGTCAAGGAAAACTACTATTCATAAAACTGCTCAAAGAATATTTTAAATTTCTGGGTCTTGATTTTTTTCTGTAGAAGTCTTTAGCCGAGTAAAACATTAGGTTAGCTGTAAGCACCATTTTATATTATTAGGTATATGTCATCATAAATGAACAGTGCCAGGTGCAAGAAAGAGATAAGCCAGTATACAAGCATTTATTTACACTCAAAGCAACAGTGGTATCAACATTCAGAGATTGTGCATGCACTATTCTCTTTAGTAAATAATACTCTCTTTCTTGTTATTCTATGAAACTGGTATTCAGAGCTAATAAAAGTACATAGCCAGCTGCAATGACACCATGGTCATGGGTCAGTTTAGTAACATTCATAATAATGATGATGATGAAAAGAAAAGGAGGAAAAGTCTCATAGCAAATTTGAAGAAGAGAAAGAAAAAGAAAAGAGAAAAACTTATAATATGAAGACGAATCAAGAGTTTTGAAATATTTTACCTACTAGTTTGAAACGGGTTACTCACATGACTGAAGCAGTTCAAGCTGTGGAAGGTACTTGCTGGAGTTGATAGTATTGTGGTAGTTGGTACGCTGACATGTGGCTTGCTTCACACCATGTGTCATTAGAAATCTGCTCAAATGAACATACAGTGTAATCTAATTCAGTAACTCATGCTTTACAAGTTCAAACAGAGCCATAACACCATGGAAGCAATTGTAAACATTTATTGTAGGCAAAATGCAGTTGATCATAGTACAGTAAGTAAGTGGTTAAAAAAATTGTGCCCATGTTGCAAGAACCTTGATGAACAGGCAAGATCAGTTAGGCCTAAATCTATGGATTCTGAAGCTGTGTGGCAAACTATAGAGGCAAATCCAGGAAGTAGCACTCAAAGGGTATCGGGATTCTCACAGCCCGGTGTGTTTCATCCCTTTCATGATCTTGACAAAACCAACCACAGCTGCTGAATTCAGCCTGATGTTAAAAAAATATTTCAAAACTTTTGACTCAACCTAGTAATAAGGAGATTATGATTGGAACAAAAAGAGTGGGGGGGGGAAGTCTAATAGCAAAAATGAAAGAAATAGGAAAAACTAATAATCTATCTATATAATGAACAGTGTGGCTGTGTTTCTTTGGTTTAAGATGAAAATTTGTCAGTCTTTATTATTATTGATAAAAAATAAATAAAGTATGTTATAATAACATACTTTATTTATCTTTATGCAATTTTAGCATATAAACAATAACAGCAAGGTGGTGTCCTCGTGGTGTAATGGTTAAAGCAATGGATTGCAGAATTGTAGTAAGCAAGTTCGAATTCCAGTCGCGCTATTATGTTCACTTTTGGACAAATACCCTTGGGAAAGGTATGAACCCCCTTATCCTCCCAACTATGGGTTAAATAGTACCACTACTGTTCTTCTATAAGGAGGGCTTTGGCATTAAATAACCTACAAAGGTTGATATGTCATTAAATGAAGAAACCAAAGCAAACTGACAAGAGATGAAGGCACTCATGGCATAATGATTATCATCCAAGGAAACATAATTGGTGGCCCAAGTTCAAATCCTGGATAAAGCTTTTTGCATTTCACATGGTTCTAATAACCTTAGCAAAGGTATGAATCCAACTATTCTCTCCTGCCACCCATTTATGAGTAAATAGTAGGACAGACTGGGATCTTTAACCTTGTCATGGCAACTGATCTATGAGAATGAAAAGTCCACTGTTGTACTCCACTTAAAAATTGACCATGTGTTGCATCGTATTCATGATGGAGGGGTTGGGTAAATATATACTGACAAGAAGTAAAAGGATGTATGAGTTAGAATCTAAATGAGAGCTTTTCCTTTATTTTGCCTTTGATACACACTGCTTGATAAAAAGGAATTAAAATTAAAAATACAGGAGAAAATACTAGGTTTTGTTTATAACTTCTCCTAGGATAAGAGTGTTGTGTCCATGTGCTCTGCTTAAGCACTGGGACTTCATGCACCCCTAAAACTGTTTAAATGTATCATTTTCAATTTAGGAAATAAACTGCTATTGACAGGTTAACGACCATATGGGAATCTGAACTTTCTGATATAATTAAATGGCAATTTTTCCATGTTGTAGCCATGCACCATGGGACTTTAATGAAATGACTAGTGAAAAAGCTAAATAAGAACTCCACAAGATTGCTGCATGCTGTTTTAAACAAATCCTGGAAGCAGCATCCCACAAAACAGTTGTGGCACACCAACTTACAAGCAATATATACTGGGCACTGCTGGAGAAATAAAGAAGAACTCTTGAACAAAGTTCTCCTATGGACCTCTATACATAGATACACCAGTATTAGCCAACTAGCAAAAACTTACATCCATCAGCTCTGTACAAACATTGGATACCATCAGGAGGAGTTACCAAGAGTGGTAGCCGATAGTAATAAAAAGGAAATGAGACTTAAGTGAATCTGTGCCATCAGCATGCCTTAATGATGATAATGAAGACAGAAGTAATAAGGAAGTCAATGATATTACACAATATAAAACATTTTCTTATTTTTAAAAATAATACATCTTTACTTCCTGTTGTTCAAGCAATGGCCACCAATAGGCTATGTATTTGTCGCTGCCTCCCACCAGACACGACTTGACACAAGGTCAAAAGCCCGAAGGCCAATTAAAGTGGGGATAAAGGGGAGGGGAAGGTCGGGAACGAGCCGAGACTCGAACCCTGCTGGTCTGTGCTGCTCATCGGCTCACTTAGTGCAATGTGAGCCTGATGAGGCAAGCAGTTTCATGAACCCAAATGTGGGTCCGGGCACGTATGCCAGATTGCGGCTTAAACTAGACGCATGGTCTAGTGCCGTACAAGGGAGACAAAGGAGACAAAAATGCAGCTCGCCCACCCGAAGGTAGCCTAGTCGAAACTAGGTGCCTAATTAAAGGCCCCAAGTCTGCCATTGTTCCTTTTCCAGGGCCACGCTCCGAACCGAAATCCAGAACAGGCCCCGGGGCGCTCGCCAGTGCCTGCCACCAATAGGCTATTAATGTTTATTGTCCCATATGTCATCACAAATATATTGTTCAGTGTTTGTGTTTATTGCTGGGATTGATATATTTATAGTCATCTTATGTAATGTTAAGAATAAATTTAAAAAAATATCTAGATTTAAAAAAAAATGTATTTCAGATCTTTTGTCAACTTCACTCCAAACATTTAAATTAAATGTGATTGATTGGTTGATTTTAATGATATGTTAACTCATCAAAGCTTATTTTTGGCAGAGAGGTGAGAGAATCTTGTTCATTTTACATTAATATTAACATTTTTGAGTAGTTTCTTTAGAGGTTTTTCTTTTTACACACAATTCTACAGAATATGAATAATTTTAAAACAGATCTATTTGATCTATAGAAGGGACTCTAACTGATACTATCACTCCAAATTAGAGAGATCCTGGAAGTAATGGCAAGGATGAACTGACTCCACACTCTTCAGGGCTCCAGAACTGGAGCTTTAACAACAGATGCAGTTTAGTGTCAACAGGACATTCCCTTTTTTTGTAGTGGGATCTTACTTCTCAGCAGGAGGGATACAGTCAGTGTATTGCAGGCCCTGTGGTCAGAGCTGATTTACAGATAAACTATGGCTCAACAAATACTTAGTTCAAATCAATGATGTCTTAATAGGGGCCAAAGATCCTTTTTGGCTTTTCAAAAGAATCAACTTAAAATTTCACCCAACAGGCAGGTTTTCAGCAAGTTGGTATAATTTTTAAAAAATTATCAACAATAGTAAAATTTCAGAATAATGATATAATCAGACACATTGGAGTAATAAATTCTTTCAGCCATTTTAAATGGGAGGAGAAGCAAAATCAAAAAGATTGACAAGATTTTAATCTAAATATAAAAAAAGATGCAATTAACTTTAAGGTAATTTTTTTATTAGATTTTTCTTTTTTTTCTTTCATTTAAATTATTCTTTTTAAACAAGGATGGTTAAGGTATTTAAACCTGGCACAAGTCATGAGAAAAAGGGATAAATTAATTGTTTCTATTTTAGCAACAAAGACATTGAAATGGTTAGATGAAAGGAAGCTAAACTCACAAGCCTTCCAGAAATAGATTTTTTTTTTCTCTACTGTTTTTACTTGTTTATTACAAAAAATACATTTATAGATTAAAAAAATAATAAAAGGAGAAAAGGGAATGATATCAACAATAAACACATTGCTATTAATTTATTGTTTTTTCTTCCCTGGAGGTTTAATTTAGGAGGTGGTGGGAGGAAGAACATTGTTTGCTGGACACAAAACAAGAGGAAATTTTAGCAGAAATAATTGCTGCTGCTTATTGTTCCTGTTGAAATTCATAATAAAGAGAGAAAAAAAAATCTTTTTTTTTTAGTGTGTGTTTTAAACAAGTTTGCAAAACTTTCTGATTAACAAAGAAGCTTTTGAGTTCAAATGTATTTCTCATCTTTTTAGTTTCTGTCATTCAGTATCCACAAATAATCCTCCAGTCTTCCGTTTTTAGAATTAATTAGTGTCATTAAAATTATAATCTGTAATGAACTTGCTGATTAGCAAACAGGAAATCTATTTATCCAACAATATTCAATTCTTCTACTTGGTGTGTGTGTGTGTGTGTGTGTGTGTGTGTGTGTGTGTGTGTGTGTGTGTGTGTGTGTGTGTGTAATTGTGTATGTCTGTGAGTGGGGTTGTACTATTCTGAAGAAGCACTCCCAAATATTTATTTTCCTGCACACAGAAAGAATCTTTTTCAAACACAGATCCAAAGTAAAATTGAGTAATAAGCGTAAACAATTATTTATTTTTGATATTGTAATTTCTTGACAAGCAATATAGAATTCATTGAGACTTTATTTTCAATGAATTATAATTCTCCATATTAAAAAAAAGATGTATACATCTCAACAAGTGGGCCTAGTAGGAGAACCAGTTTAGTTATCAACCACTCAACCATGCAGCAAGTAGTACTGGGTTACATGGTACCACTTATGATTTTCAAACCACCTGACATTACTTTGTATATAAATGCACTACAATTAAACTCAAGGTCATAGGCTGACCTCATCTCTTTAATTTAAACCTACATATCAAATACCCAACAGCAACAATAAAACAAAAATAACTGGATATTTGAGCCTTTTGCCTTTTTAACCCTTAAATACCCTTGCACCTGAATTTACAAAATGAAAAGATAATTTTAAAATACCAATCACAAAAATATATTTGAATTTTACTCCAAGGTGGTCATCTTTGTTTAATTATTTTATTAAAAGAAATGCTAGGAATAGTTAATATACTCAGCTTTTATCATTAGCATCACTAAGCCAGAAATATTAGGCTTACAATACACAGTGAAATAGTGCTCAACCTGAAATATCAAGCTGATGAGTTCAGAGGGTCAACTAATTATATCAGATGGTACTTGCATCTTTCTTTATTTTCCTATTCATCAGAAGAGAAAAAAAGAAATAACTGGTTAAATAACATATTTTATTTATATGTATTTATCCAACACCTCCACCACAAGTAGCATATGACACTGGGTCAATATGATAAATAATATATATGGATAGAAATAGAAGTAGTATGCAAATCAAGATTTCAGCTAGGTTGAGTGCTTGACCTTAAAAGAAGCCTTATTCATACACCAAATGAGGTGGGATTGAAAAGTATCAAGATAGAAGCTTTAATTCTTTTAATTTTAACATTTACTCGAAAATTTTGGCACAGCTGAGCATTGCCTAGTCGGCTGGGGCAGTAGAATACATCGACTGCACTCCTGTATAGGGGTAAGAACCCCCTAATGAGTGTCCTAGATATGACACTAAACAATCTGATGCTGATGTTACAGTAATACTGGAACCTTGGGAATGTGGAGTACCCTTTCATTGCCATTGCTCCCAGGTCCACTCTGGCCCAGAGTGGTAACTCCTAATAGGGTCCTATCTATGGGTCAAATAGAACCAAACTGTGTACTTATGATAAACTGAATTGTTTGAAATAGAACTGTTTTTGAAACTGCATACTTATACTAAACTGAACTGTTTGGAATAGAACTGCTTTGATATTTAACTGTTTGTAAACAAAAAATAATTATACTAAACTGAATTGTTTAAAATTTAATTTGGCATTGAATGACTTGAAAAGGGTTAATATGCCATAAAACAAAATAACCAACCACAGCTAAGCAACTTATATAACGAAGTGATGACATCTGGAGAAGTCAATACCAATTTGAAAAAGAAAGTTATGAAGCTTGTCTCAATACTTTCTGAATAGTAGTTTTTGGCAAAACACAATATTTTCAAGTTCAGTACCCTCCAGACTTAGCAGATCAAACACCTTGTGACCATTTCTTGTATTCTGAACAAAACTTCATCTCAAGGCCATGATTTGAAGACATGGAAAACATTAAAAGAAATATGATAGTACAGTTTCATACCATATCAAAAGAGGAGTTTTAGAGGTGCTTTAAAACTCACAGGAACAAAAAAATTGAAGAAAATTAATGTTTTATTCATGGGACATTTCTGTCTTGGAATATACAGTTTCAGTGTCAATACTTTTTGAGCAGACTTTATATAAGGGATATAGAAAATGTGAAGTATTTTGTTAGCTTTGGCATCTAAAAAAATTAGCCCAGCACCATTGAGTAAAAAGATCATTTCCAACTACCAAAGAGAGAAAAAAGTGATACATATATAAGTACATACAAGAAGTGTTGTAGGGAATTTTTGATTATATAACATACTCTAAAAGACTACAGGCATGTTAATATTATTTGCATTTAATGGAAATCCCTATAACTGACAACTAACACATTATTCTATTAGAACATTGCAGCCAGTGATGTTCATCAAAAGATGAAACTAGAAAGGAAACAAAGATAAATATTCACTGAATATCTTCTTTATATATTTATTGGACACTTTTTGTATAATAGAGAAAAAAATGTTATATCTTTTATCTCTTTGCTTTTCATACCTGCAGATGAATGAATGGAGAAAAGGACTAAGAAAAAAATGAAAGAAAGAATGAAAACCCAATAAACAAATTGATTTGTCTCTTTCTTTTACAGTCAAAGGAATTTCCTTAGCAAACAACTTTCTCAAAGCGTAAAAATAACACAAGCAGATTTGAAAAACTGGTGCAGATGGGGTTACACCCAGGGACACAGACACAGGGTGGATGACAAGGCTTGCAGATGATGACAGAGCCGTAATTAATTCACGGCCACTCTGTTTGCAAAGAAAATCCCTGCAGTGGGTTGATCTGTCAAATGGTCTCACTCAGCATACCATATCTTGTCATGATTGCAGAGCCAGCTCTCCCCTCAGCCATTGTCCAAGAATACAATAGTAATTCCAAAAAGTGGACAGAATTTGGCAGCTCCAATTGTGCCGATGCAAAACACATGGTCACAAGACCGCTTGAGATATTAAGCAGGAGTGAAAATAAAAGGCAAAGAATTGAAAAATATGAACAGTTATTTATTTATTCTTCCTCTTTTTGATAAGGATAGATTCATAATTTTTCTTTGCATCCAGTTTTGCAATATGAGTGTAAGAACTGTGGCGTCTGAAGCCATACTAAAACATAACACATCAAATTGTGGCTTTATTAAGGAATCTTAAACTCTAAGTCAGTTCCCTTTATGCTAGCCTGTTTGACCAGATCTGATTCAGTAGAAACAAACCATAATTATTTGTGTACAACATGCACCTCTAACTTTGGACTACGAAATTCAAGAAAAGAAGATTCTCATATAAAATGATTATGAAATATGCTAACAAAATGATAAAAGCCATAGCTATGACTGAATCAAGTAAAAAAAGACTGAAGACTGTACAAGTATCACAGAAGTGGCTAAAGAAAAAGATAAATCCATCTCAGACTTTATATATATATATATATAGAGAGAGAGAGCAAAATACAAACCTCTGCATATATATATATATATATATATATATATATATATATATATATTCATATTCAAATACTAAAGTGGGGTGTCCTTGCTGGACATTATAGTAAGCAAGTTCAAACTCCAGTGACATTCTCTTTTAGACTAATACCCTTGGAAAAGGTCTGAACCCCCTTATCCCTCCAGCTATATGTTAAATAGCACTACTACTGTTTTACAAGGATGGTTTTGGCATAAAATAGCCCACAAAGGCTGATATATCATGAAGCAAAGAAACTGAAATCAACCTGATATACTAAAGCATAAATATTTTGCAATTATTGTAAGTATAGCAAACAACCCTGTTTGTAAAAAATTAACAATATACCAAAATTATTTGTTAATAAGAAGCACCCCTAATTTGGGACTATGAAATTCTGGGAAAAAAATTCTTGTGTATAATGTACAATGACATTTTAGAATTTGTAGCAGCTAAATTTAACCTAAATTTACTATTTTCTCAACTTTTTATCAGTTTATGTTGAGTAAAAAAAATTTACATATTTTATGTTATGTGTTAAAACACAAAATGTACAAAGTATTGAGAGCAAACACACTGACATGTTCACACAAATATGCAATAAGCTTGTGTCATTGATAAATTCACATTAGGAGAAGAAAAATAATAAAGAAATACAAATTCTAGCACATTGGTTTGGTTTGGTTTTATGGTATATCAATCATTGTAGGTTATTTAATGCCAGTCCTGTTTACACATATATATTAGATATGTACATGATTTGTAAATACATTTTGTAGATAGCATTCTTCAACAAGCCTGAGCTCTTTTTCTGTACACAGTTAAATGGTTTTAAGTATTACTATATAAGTCATAATTTAACACCAGTCATTTGTTTGCACTATTAATTTGTTCTTTTTGACACTGAGATAGGACCTTATCAGGTACTACTTCTCCGGATCATAGTGGACCTGAGAGCAATGGCACATTCCCCAATTTTCTAAGGCTGGAGCGTCACCATTAGATGGTTTAATGTCATATCCAGCACCTTTGTTATGTGGGGGGGTTCTTACTTTTCTGTAGAGATGCAGTTAGTGTATTTTACAGCTCCAGTTGCATATTTCTCTGTAGTGGTGTAAAATATATTAGTTTGGACTACAGATATAACTTAATTTTGATCATCCTTTTTCAAATAAGGTTTGCTATGTGGCTGCAAAAAAAGTTAATTATATCATTCTTATGTATAATATGCACACTAAACTTTTGGCTGGAAAAATTGGGAAAAATAGTGTGTCTTATATGAAAATAATTGCAGTAGATGAATATTGTTTAAAAAAAACTTAATGCAAGTTGATTAGATTTTGGTAGAATACTTTTTGTAATGCACTGCCTAGCATGTTGGTTATAAAAGCAACAAAAAGTAAACTTTCTCCAAAATAAACACTGCAAAAATGAGGTGTTGAGCCAAAATTGGCTGAGTACAATGAATACCTATGAGGCTATCTGAGTTTCATAGGGAAAAGTATGAATCCATCTGTTTTCTTCCAAGCTCGGTAAATATTGTCAGACTGTTTTTGTTTTTAGCTTTGATTTGGCGACAAATCTAAGAGAAGGAAAACTCTGAATTTAAACTAGCTTTACTGCAAAAACTGGTCTTGTGTCATATCCAGCTCATGGCAGAGGGTTTGGGTATATATATATATATATATATATATATATATATATATATATATATATATATATATATATATATATATATATATGCAATTTCCTTTGAAATTACAGAGTAACTGTGGCTAAATAGTGGAACAGATTGAATTCTTTAACCTTAGTTTGGTAACCAGTCTAAGAGAAGGAAAACTCTGAATTCAAACCAACTATAAGTACACTTAAAAATTGACCATGTGTCACATGCTGCTTGTGACAGAGTGGTAGGGTAAATACATACAAGGGCATTTATATATATAGTAACGTAGGCCTTGATATTAAAAAAAAAAATAAAATAGATACACAAGATATTTGATGAATTTGCTATAAAACTAAGAATTCATGCTTAAATGAATTCCTCTTTAAATGAAGTGTTCATTTTTTGTAAAAATTTATGAATTTTTACTTTCAATGTACTAGTGCAGTGTCTGTTCCTTGTAAATGTATTGTTGATTTTACTATAGAAAAGCTTTTCATATGATTTCATGATAGAAATACATTAAGAATGAATGAGAAATTAATTCAGTCATTCACATGACATTAGATAATCATAGTCATTACAACTTATCATATTTTTGTTTATTTGACATAATGTGAACATTTGATATTTTGTTTTATTTAAAATAAAGGTAAATAAACTATAGGTTACATAAGAGAGCCAATACATTCAAAACATTGAAATTAACCATTGAAAATAATTTGCAGGAATCATCTTCTGTTTAAGTTAAATGTAAGACAACAGGTTAAAAAATAATGGGTCAGATAAGTTGTCAATCACCAAGTCCTATGGTATCTGCTTTATTTTGAACAAGTCTACAGATAATATGAAATAATCATGTTGATCTTCATATAATGACCTGTTATCAAGTAATCCCACTGCATGTATGCAAAGAAAGATTTTTTCAATTCTAGTTAGATTAGATTGTAATTAAATGCTTAAATTCGTCTACTTTGTATATTTACTAAATTTTATTTAAAAATTTGTACTCAGCCCAAGTTAGGGTCATTATATATATAAATATATTTATATAGTGAAAGCAAAGATAATTTCTCTCTATACTTATATAAGAGTGGAACATATAATGCAGTATGAATAAATTGGGAAATATTCATAGGTATATATTAATTAAAAATAAATCTTATTCTCTTCTTTAACTGGAATCTGCCTGAGGTATGATAGGAAATTACAGAGTTATTTCCCTTGTTATCAACTAATCTTATGTCCCCAATCAACTGTTACTTTTCCCTTAATCATTTTTTCATTCTTGAATTTTTTTCTTCTTTGTTGCTTTATCATCAGCTTTTTGAAGCAGTATTTTCTTTAATGATTTACTATTTGGTGTTTGCCAAGTACAAGCCAGGGGGATGTTGAGTATGATCCTATAAAAAGCAGAGTGGGTAAAAGTGACAGAGACTGTGTACATTGCAGTCCACCCTTACTTTTCTTTGAAAAATGACACCTGGCCTAATCAAGTCGAATTTTACTTATTTTCTTTTGAGAAGATTATTACAGGTATTTGTTATTTTTCTCTCACCTGGAATATTTTCTTTGCTATTTTTTCATCCAACCATTCATACCCCTAATTTTTTGTCCTTCCTTTTCTTTTTTTGTTAGTTATTCTTTTTCTCTGAAAAAAAATTCTTCCTTCACTTCAGTCTCTTTTTTTAAAACTATTTTTTTCTTTGTTTTGTTTTTCTTATATGCTCGTTTTTTGTTTTTTTACTTCAGGATTTTTCTTTTTTTCTTTCTTTTTTCTTCATCCAATGTTCTCTTTGCTTCTTTTTTAAAACTTTCTAAATATTTCTTTAAAAATCCTTCTTTCCTTTTTTTTCCAGTATACTTCTTTTAGTCCAGTTTTAAATCATGGTAAAGGTAATCCAAAGCCAAACTTTTTAGATCTTATTTTTCTGATGCAGGTATCATTGGGTAATGAGAAAAGTGTTGGTAAATGAGCCAGACTTTTCTCATTATCCAACGATACCTGCATCAGAAAAATAAAGTCTAGAAAAGTTTGGCTTTGGGTTACCACTGCTTCAAAAAGTTTTGGTAAACCAGCCAAAACTTAGCCTGTTAACCAAAACTTTTCCCATTCCCCAATGATACCTGCATCAGAAAAATAAGGTCTAAAAAAGTTTAGCTTCAGGTTACCCTTATTGTGCTTTTAATCTGGATTATTTTTTTTCTATTCTAATCTTTTTTTCAAGTCATCATTTTCTTTCTTTTTTAAAAATAATTTTTTTTCAATATATCTTTCTTCTCTTTACACAAATGCCATTTTAATTCATTTTCTTTTCTTCTTGTCCTTTTTTGTTTTTTTCTTTTTGGTCAACTCAAACATCTTTGTTTTTTCTTTTTCCTCTCCTCTTCCTTCAGATATTTTTCTCTTTGAGTTAATGAGATGAGGAGGAGGAGGTCAGTTTGGTCAAAGAGTGTTGTTCAACAGTCACCCATTGCAACAATGCCAGCTCCTGGGTATGTTTGTGTTGTGGGTGTTCAGATAAAAAACAAATATAGAAATTAAGAAATGCCACCCCTTTTTAGATGGGTCACTGTACACCATTAGGATTAAGTGAGACTCACTCAATTTGACAGACAAGAATGGTCTGGGGTAGGGAGAGAAGCTAGGTGGAGTCAGGGTAAATGCACACAGAATATATACCTATATCACATTTATGTACAGATGTGTACAAAATTAACACATCACTCATCTATGTAAATATAAATTGTAGCCAAAAATGACTGTCATTCAGATTTGTAGTTATTTTTAGCATGTGAATATCACAGATTTTACAAATATATGAAAGTAGTGTTTGCTAATGGTCTGGGAGACCTGGGTACAATCTCAGATTGCGTCATACCAAAGACTTTAAAAATGGTACTTGATACCTACTTGCTTAACACTCAGTAATATAAGGCACGTATCAAGGGTAAAGTGGAGCAATCCAGGGAAAGGAGTAGGACCATCCCCTACACCTCGGTGTAGTAGTTATTGAAAAGGGAGCCTTCTGGTCGCCCTCGACTATGGTCACCAACAACAACAACTATTCTAAAATTTTGATTATAATATGATGCCAATCCTTGAAGTAAGGAAGGTTAACTTGTCTTACTTTAAAAATCTGCATTCTATGAATAAAAATTAACATACTGAGAAATATGAATTAATGTAGACAAAGAAATATAAATAGACTAAATTATTTATTCTAACATGATTAGCTTAATTGATTCTAATGTTATGTCAACCTGTCTTATGCCAAGTGGTAAGGGAATTCCATTCATTGTATGTTCATATTGACATTTTCTGTATAGTTGTTTTTTAAAAGGATTTTTTTGTACATGGTCCTATTGAATACAAAGTTTTTAAAAAAGATCTATTTGACCCATAGACGGGACCCTAACAGGTACTACCACACGAGATTAAAGTGGGCTTGGTGGATCTAAAGTATTTTCATTTTCCAAAGCTAATGGCATCACCCATAATTAAGTATATAGCCAATTCTTTTCAAATAAAAATTCAATTTCCCTCCAAACCAAAGACACCAGGATTTTATTATTTTGATTGAAACATAATACAATAAAAACAGATATTATTTATTAACCATCTCTACAACATTGAAGCTTTGTAACCTAAAATATATGTAGCAATCTAAGAATAAGTAAAGCTTTATATATATTTATGAAATCTTATTTTTGCACTGAGATTTTCAGTGCTGTAGAGTTTGGTAATAAAAAGTACTTAATGATATCCATTTTGATTATATGATGTTCCAAGGGAAATAATAGAATCCTGATATTTTTGGTTTATAAAAGAATTAGTAGAGGTGACCTTATCTATGAACAACGCTGTATTTCATATATAGAGTGTTTCAAAAAATTTAATATCATTTGTGATGTATAGGGTGTTTTAGAAAAATTGATATCATTTAATAATCTAATAATGTGACTAGGTCTTGCTCAAATTATCTCAAATTTTAACAGCATATCAAACAACTCAAAATTATATCTAATGTTTAAACACCTTTTATTTTCCAGTGAATGGTATTTCTATAGATGAAAATAAAAAACAGAATTTTGAGTACTTTCAAGTTTATTTAATGCCAAGTGGTAAGGGAATTCCATTCATTGTATGTTCATATTGACATTTTCTGTATAGTTGTTTTTTAAAAGGATTTTTTTGTACATGGTCCTATTGAATACAAAGTTTTTAAAAAAGATCTATTTGACCCATAGACGGGACCCTAACAGGTACTACCACACGAGATTAAAGTGGGCTTGGTGGATCTAAAGTATTTTCATTTTCCAAAGCTAATGGCATCACCCATAATTAAGTATATAGCCAATTCTTTTCAAATAAAAATTCAATTTCCCTCCAAACCAAAGACACCAGGATTTTATTATTTTGATTGAAACATAATACAATAAAAACAGATATTATTTATTAACCATCTCTACAACATTGAAGCTTTGTAACCTAAAATATATGTAGCAATCTAAGAATAAGTAAAGCTTTATATATATTTATGAAATCTTATTTTTGCACTGAGATTTTCAGTGCTGTAGAGTTTGGTAATAAAAAGTACTTAATGATATCCATTTTGATTATATGATGTTCCAAGGGAAATAATAGAATCCTGATATTTTTGGTTTATAAAAGAATTAGTAGAGGTGACCTTATCTATGAACAACGCTGTATTTCATATATAGAGTGTTTCAAAAAATTTAATATCATTTGTGATGTATAGGGTGTTTTAGAAAAATTGATATCATTTAATAATCTAATAATGTGACTAGGTCTTGCTCAAATTATCTCAAATTTTAACAGCATATCAAACAACTCAAAATTATATCTAATGTTTAAACACCTTTTATTTTCCAGTGAATGGTATTTCTATAGATGAAAATAAAAAACAGAATTTTGAGTACTTTCAAGTTTATTTAATGCCAAGTGGTAAGGGAATTCCATTCATTGTATGTTCATATTGACATTTTCTGTATAGTTGTTTTTTAAAAGGATTTTTTTGTACATGGTCCTATTGAATACAAAGTTTTTAAAAAAGATCTATTTGACCCATAGACGGGACCCTAACAGGTACTACCACACTAGATCAAAGTGGACTTGGAAGTAATGGCAATGAAGGAGTGACTTCACACTTCCTAAAGCTCCAAAATTGGAGCCTCATCACTGAATGTAGTTTAGTGTCATACACAGGAAAACATTTTTGGGGGGGAAGGAGTCTTACCCCTCTGCAGGGGATACAATCATTGAATTCTAAGCCCAGCCGACAGGGTAATTTATACTAAGAGGATATTACTGATTTTAAAGATACACAAATGTACTAATTTCTTAATAAAAATTAGATTTTAAATTCCTGGTTTTCTCCAGGGTTTGAACGCTAAAGTGTCATATACAAATGCATTAGCAATGAAATATTTAGTTACAAATAGAAATATATTCAGATGGTTAGAGAGAGAATCTGTAAAAAAATATAATGAGATCATTAAAGTGAGAGAGAGAGAGAGAGTGGGGAGGAGAAAAATATAGAGATGGTAAGAAAGATAGAAATATACTGAGACAGAGAGAGAAAAGCATACTGAGAGAGAGAGAGGGGAGCTTACTGAAATGGTCAGAGAGACAGAGTTGACTGAGAGAGAGAAATTACCAGAAGTGACAAATTTACAAAGATTAAAAAAAAAAATAAGCATAGTCCTTTCTCTCTCTCTCTTTCAGCAAAGACAGAGAGAGAGAGAAAGAAAGAAATTAAATAGATGTGAACATAAAAGACATATATTTTGATACTTTAGAATAGGAATGTATTCTTAATAAATTTCAAAAAGTGAGCATATCTTGAAAAACCTGAAATGTGCAATATTCTTTTTGCAAATCAAAAGTTATAGTGGTGAGTGGTTTTTGCCCTTGATGTCTTCATGTTGAGAGCTTCAAATCTTGTACCCTCACTCCTTGGAAAATACTTCTATGAAAATCTTTGCACCCTTAGTAAAAGGATTGATTGAAGAATATTTTGAAATAAAAAATTATTTTCATATCCTCTAAAGAAGCAAAGACAAGTGGGAAAAGTTGTTTATATATCATGATCATTTTCCAAAGAAAATTCTTAGGCAAAAATATTTTTATTTTAAAAACCTACCAACCAAAAAAAAAAACTCATTTAATACAATTTTTGGTACTTTTTTCAATGAAGAAAAAAAATTTTCATTCCAAAGGACCAAATGAAAAGGCAAACAATGTTCAAAGAAGGAGGTAGGTTAAAGGTTTAGGATCTGTGAAATAGCAAAAGGCTACGTTCACTGTGTCAGCCAAAAATTAAAGAATTGCTTTTTGGAATTTTTCTGGAAATGTATTTTTTCCGGAATATTCTGAATCTCAGTTACAAGAAAAAGATGAAATAAGACAGTAGATAAGGAAGGGTGGAGTAGAAAGTACAGAATTAACATCAAGATATCTGTGAGTAGTCATTGGGGGTGATAACCTTCCTTTGCCTCAACTCACCCTGCCCCATTGTTTTTGTTCAAAGATGAAAGATACACTACAAACAACATTAAGAAAAAAATGGATTTAAAGTGTGTATGTGTATATATATATATATATATATATATATATATATATATATATATATGAAACAAAACAGATATTCAAACAATGAAGAGTAATATTTTCAGCTGTAGATCTGCTTTATTTATCTACAGTGAGATCAAACACTAAGAAGGGAAAGTTATGCCAAAATAAAAAGCTTGTGTCATTGATAACACACTACTTAGACTGGGCTCATTGTGGGAGCAATAAGTAAGGTAAATTGGAAATGTGTCCTACACATTTTATTTTTTGCATAAATCCCTTTTTATTTTTTGTACTCCCAGCCACAACCCTCATACGATACAAAGAAAAATTATTCTGGTGTTACCTTTGTATGATGAAAGTGACAGGGTGTTTCAAAATTTGGTTTGGTTAGGTTTTATGGCATATAAACCCTTACAGGTTATTTAATGACAAATCCGCATTATATATATATATATATATATATATATATTAAACATATATGATTTGTAAACACATTTTATTGAGAAGATTTTTAAGTGAGCCTGGGCTCATTTTTTGCACACAGTTAAATAGTTTCAAGGAAGTATTGTTAATTAACACTAATTATTCTATTCAACACTATTCATTCATTTACACACAGTTAAATGATCAAACAGTTCTATTTCTAACAATTCAATTTAATGTGAGCAATTTGTTTACACTCAGTTTAAATGTCAAACAGTTCTATTTGACCCATAGATAGGACCCTATTAGGTGTTACTACTCCAGAGTGAACCTGAGAACAATGGTAATAAAGGGGTACTCTGCATTCTCCCAAGCTCCAGCATTACTGGAGTCTCACCATCAGATTGTTTAGCATCATATCCAGTACATTTATTTGGGAGGAGGTGTCTTATTCCTCTGCAGAGATGCAGGGGGTATATTCTACAGCACCAGCCAACTGGGCTTCATGTATCTAAAGTATTTTCATTTTCCAAAGCTAATGGCATCACCCATAATTAAGTATATAGCCAATTCTTTTCAAATAAAAATTCAATTTTCCTCCAAACCAAAGACACCAGGATTTTATTATTTTGATTGAAACATAATACAATAAAGACAGATGTTATTTATTAACCATCTCTACAACATTAAATCTTTGTAACCTAAAATATATGTGGCAATCTAAGAATAAGTAAAGCTTTATATATATTTATGAAATCTTACTTTTGCACAGAGATTTTCAGTGCTGTAGAGTTTGGTAATAAAAAATACTTAATGATATCCATTTTGATTATATAATGTTCCAAGGGAAATGATAAAATCCTGATATTTTTGGTTTATAAAAGAATTAGTAGAGGTGACCTTATCTATGAACAATGCTGTATTTCATATATAGAGTGTTTCAAAAAATTTAATATCATTTGTGATGTATAGGGTGTTTTAGAAAAATTGATATCATTTCATAATCTAATAATGTGACTAGTTCTTGCTCAAATTATCTCAAATTTTAACAGCATATCCAACAACTCAAAATTATATCTAATGTTTAAACACCTTCTATTTTCCAGTGAATGGTATTTCTATAGATGCAAATAAAAAACACTGAATTTTGAGTACTTTCAAAATATTAAAATTTCAGATCATTTAAAGGAGAATTGGTCAAGTTATTAAATTAAAACACATCAATTTTTCTGAAATTTTCTGTGTATATTTAAAGACTATGACTCAACTATAGAATTGAGACTGTTATCATATGATATTGCCAATCCAATTCAGCTGTACCTTTTGTTTCAAATGTTATAATGGCAGATACAAGTATTAAAATTCTGAGGTATTATATTCGGCTAGCCATTGAAACTATGAGGAGTGGAAGAAAATGAAACAATTTTTCAATCGTATTGCCCAAAACTGACTTAAGTATATTAAGAGTGGCGATTTGTCCCTTGAGAATAAAGCTCAGAAGCGAATGAACATTAGTTATTGATTATGATTCCTGAAAACATGAAATAAAGTAACCAACCACCAGCACTCAAAAACTTTCAGAAGAGTCAGAAATATCAAAAGATACAATATATAAAGCATTACATAAGCTTAAAAGTCATACTGTTGATTAAAAAACGAAAATTCTTTTGATACACCCTATATTAAGAGTCCATTGAACTTAAAGTTGTTTCTGTAGGAGTGGCTAAGAAATATAAGTTATTTTGCCTTCTTCCTAGTTTTCATTTGTCTGATTTTTTTTTAGGGTTCTACTTTCTTTATTTCTTTTATTCTAGTATTTTTTCCATCTTTTTTGTTTTTCATTTATATTTTTCTTTCTATTTCATTTCTCTCCTTTTTGGTTTTTCTTTTGTTAACCTTTTCTCCTTGTTCCTTCTCTAATCAATTTTTTCCTTGATTTTTCTTTTCATTCTTTTTACCTTCTTTTCACATCATTTTTCTTCCATTTTCCCTTTTTTTGCTCATCTTGTCTTCTTTCTCCTCATATTTTCTTTTTCCCTTCTGTCTTGCCTTATATACTCTTTCTGTCCACTTTTCTTTTGAATCCTCATCTCTTTTTCTTCATCTTATCTTCTTTCCTCAATTTTCTTCTATTTCATTATCTTCTTCATTCTTTAATACTTATTCTAATTAATCTTCTAGTTTTCCCTTTAGATTTCATTTTTTTTAAAAGCTCTTATGCCTGTTCTTCTTCTCTTCACTTTTTATTTTATTCAAATTTCTCGACACTAATAATGGTCAGTCCTTCACTTGACACTTTTACCAATAACCATTAACAACGTATCAGATATTCTGCACATTTTATTCACTCTTACTTCTTTTTTCTTAAAAAAAGAAGAAGAAAATCCTGTTGTTTACCCAGTGAACCACCCGTTTCATTCTTACCATTCCAAGGCCCTTTCCCCAGCTGAAACAGCACTATAAGACCTTAATTTAACTCACTGAGATCCGATTGATGAATCTGAGATACAATAACTATCTAATCTCTACTACCACCATCAACCCCAACACCACAGCATTTCATCCCAATTTCACCTCTCGTGGTGCTCAACTTTACACCATCAAATATACCCCCAACCTTGCTCTACATACCCCCATTTTCTTGTACTTTTACCATGGCTTATCAGGAGAAATAAATATGACTATGATTATCATCACAAAAATAGCAGACAACAGGGTGTGTCATTCAGAGCAGTGCTATCATTATCATTATTATGTTCATCAGTGCCGACATCAAATGCACTCAAGCTATCTTGAACTCTTTCCCCTAATTTTCCTCCCCAATGTTCATATCTCTCAAGGGTCACCACCTATCATCCATCCTCCCACTTCTGGATGTGGCCAGTGCCAGACCAGAATCAAGTTCCATATTTTAAGAACAAAGAACACAAGAAATGTTTTTTTGTATTTTAAGGTGTGTGTACAAATTTGAGAAACAACAAAATAAAAGCAATTGAGAGATTAGGTGGTATAGCTCTTCTGGTAATTACATTAGTCCTTTCTGTAAAGTATATTCTTGAAAATTGAATTTGATTTACAGCCTTGAGAATGCAGAACATAAGCTTGTTTGGTTTCTTTGTTTAAAGACACATCAACTCCTTATGGATCATTTAATGCTGAAATTTAATTCATTTGATAATGTTCAACTAATCCTAACTATATTTTCAATGTTCTATTGCATTTTAAAAAATTACACTCTTATTTGTCTAGAATAATTTGTTTGCACATAGTTATATGATATCAATATCCCTATCTAATACAAGTGATTTTTAAACTGATCTAGTTGACCCATAGAGAGGACCCAAACAGGTACTATCAGAGTGGAACTGAAAATAATGGCAATGATGGGATATTCTACACACTGCAGAACTGGAGCATCACTACCAGATACAGTTTAGTGTGATACCCAAGACAGTACAAAGGTTGATAAAGTGAAATAGAGTGTATTGGTTAGAATTAGACTTGACTATGCAAGGTGTAGACAAGTCTTGTTTTAGCTTAAAGTGGGGAACTTGCAACCTGAAGGGTGAATACAGCCTTTTTAACAATCAATTGCAGCTGAAAGCCGAATTAAAGCACTCCACTTCTGAATTTGATATTCTAATGCTTTCTTGAGGAAAGCAATTGCAAAAAAGACATGAAAAGGTTGATAGACTTTTCATTTCTTTTAAACCTTAGAGCCTTGAACCTCCAATGACTAGGCTTCACACCCTGGGTTTGAAAAATAGCTGAAAATATAAAATATTGTAATCAGTTATTTAATCATTTAATAGGATGTTAAATAACAGGTTACAACATTTTATATACAATTCAAAATATATGAAAAAATTACAGAATTATATATAAAATATGAAATTGAAACTAGCCCTGTAGGCTGGGAGTGTAGAATATGCTGACTGCAGAGGAATAAGACCCCCTTAATATGTGTCCTGGACATAATAATAAACTCAATCTGATGGTCCAACATTACTCCTGGAGCTTTGGGGAATGTGAAGTACCTCTTCACATCCATTACTCCCACGTCCACTCTGATCCAGAGTGGCAGTACCTTTTAGGGTTCCATCTATGTGTCAAATAGAACTGTTTAACCATTGAACTATGTGCTAACAAGTAACTGATATTAAATTGAATTGTGAGTGTTATATAGCAATGCTTAAAATCATTCACTTGAGTGTAAATAAAACTATTGGTGAGAGCAAAACTTGAAACTATTTAACTTTGTGCAAACAAAGGATTAATACTAAATAGAATTATTCCTGTTAGAAGGGAATACTTGAAACGACTTAACTGTGCGCAAAAATTGAATTATCAGTATTATATAGCAATATTTAGAATCATTTAACTTTGTGCGAATGAAAATAATGTTCAATAGAATTATTAATGTTGAATAGCAATACTTGAAACCATTTAACTTAGCGCAAATAAAATTATTAGTATGAGCAATAATAGTAGTTGAGGGCAACCTGAAGGTTCCCTTTTCAATAGCTACTACACCAAGGTGTAGGGAAAGGTGCTACTCTTTTCCTTGGGTTGCTCCACTTTACCCTTGATACGTACCATATAATCTTAAGAAAGGAATTATCAAGTACCATTTTCTGAGTCTTTGGTATGACTCGAACCTGTGATTGAACCCCGGCCTCTCAGGCCATTAGCGAACACTCTACCCAATGGGACATTATAGAATAATCAGTGTTAAATAGCTATATCTAAAACCATTTAATTGTGTGCAGATAAATAAACTCATTCAATAATATTATCTACAAACTATTCACTCACAAATCATGTATGTATAACCATTTAACTGTGTGTAAACAAATGAGCTCTGTCTCATTAAAAATGTTACCAACAAACTATTCATTTACAACTCATATATACTTAATGTATATATGTACAACAAGATTTGGCATTAAATAACCTACAATCATTGATATGCCATAAAACCCAACCAACTAAGAATGCTTGATATGCCATAAAATCTAACCAAACAACCAACTTAAAATTGCAACATTTCATGGACAATGATGTGGTAGAAGTAAAGAATCTATGAACAAATTTCTGGCTGCCCAGGTTTATTAGCTTCTAGTTGGTGGCACAAATACCAGTGACTCAAGTTCAAGAGTTAATTAGTTTGGTTTGGTTTTGGTTTTATGGCATATCAACAGCTGTAGGTTATTTAATGTCAAATGCTCTTTATACAAATATAGTAAATATATGATTTGTAAACATAAGTCAACAAAGTTAAATGGATCCAAATATTGCTATGTATCACTAACATCAGTCATTTGTTTACACACAGTTAAATGATTAAACAGTTCTATTTCAAACAATTCAATTTAGCATAAGTCAAAGTTAAATGGTTCCAAATATTGCTCCATATCACGAACAATTCAAATAAAAATTCTTCATTTGCTTACACATAATTAAATGATCAAATGGTTCTTTTTCAAACAATTCAATTTAGCATAAGTCATTTGTTTGCACTCAGTTAAAATGTCAAACAGTTCTATGTGACCCATAGATAGGGCCCTTTCAGGTGCTACCACTCTAAGTCAGAGTGGACTTGGGAGCAATAGTCAATGAAGGGGTACTTTGTATTTCTCAGAGCTCAAAGACTGGAGCCTCACCATCAAAACGCTTAGTGTCATATCCAAGAAACTCATTAGGAGAGTCTTACTCCTCTGCAGAGATGCAGTTGGTGTATTCTACAGCCCTAGTCAACTGGGCCCTTCAAGGATTAAGTAGTATGAATTGAATATACTAAATTTATTTAATACAATCATATGGATATTATTTTTGGTTAGAGAATTTTACTCTTGTGGAGTTTGGTAATAAAAAATCTCTATTTCAGTAGTATAATGTTCTGCTAGATTATAATCCTGGTATCTTCCTTTTAGAAGAAAATTAACTTTTTATAAGAGAAAATTGATAGGGGTGTATATATTTATAGGTGATACTGTGTGTCAGATAGAAAAATATGCAGTTCATCACAACATTTTATAACCTACTGGTTTTTCCCTTTTTTCTAGTTTCCTCTACCAGTTTTCAAAAAAGCAGTATGCAAATTACATTATTCTCTAAAGAATCATTTTGTTGAGAATATGTTAATATTGTAAGCTGGTTATTCTTTGTTTTAAATCACTGAAATTTTCTTTTTCTTTCTTTCACTTTGTAACTTTTGTTGTTGTCCTATCAGTCAGTCCATCTCAAGGGATAATACAAATGATCTAAAAGATATGTAGAAACACTTACAAATAGTCTTTTTCTTTTCATTTTGCTTTTTCTCTATTCCCTGGGGACTGTCTAAGGATAGTAATCAGCCCTCATCAAGACATTCTTAAAAAGGTGGGGAGTGCCTGCTAGTGATTATTCCAAATATATTTACAACTGATTAAACAAAATTTAAAAACAAAAAAATCTCCCCAAAACTGATTCAAATAAAGTTGTTTAATAACAAGAAAATGGTAGTTTCTTACAAGGTGAAGTAGCCATCTATACAGGATAAGAGCTCAAGACAATTTTGAGTGGAGAATCGTCACTTATATAGATGTTACTTGGCCATACAGTATGCTAGGTAAAAATAATATCATAATGTCCGCAGAACAAGACAAAACCCCCAGAGACAAAACACTCATGTCTAAAGACAAAAACTTCGATGTTTAAATGGTTAAGATTAAAGTAACTGGTTAATGAATTATTAAAGACACAGCCAAATAAACAAATTTTTAAAAAATGCCATTTTCTTCTATTACTTAATCGATTTTACAATTTTTGTTGTCAATTAAAATCTACACTAATTTGTTATATACAGTAAATGTTACCATAGAAGATAAATTCTTTGATGTGATATTGGTTTAACAAATTATATGAGGGAGTCTTCATGTTGTAGAGGCTAATGTGCTGAACTGCAACATCATAGTAAGTGAGTTCAGACTACAGTCATGCTATTTTGTTCACTTTAAGACTAATAACCTAGGGGAAAGGTAAGAATCCATTTATCTTCCAGCAATAGTTTAAATAGTACTACTACTGTCCTTTTACAAGGATGGCTTTGGCATTAAATAACCAACAAAGATTGATATGCCATTAAACAAACCAAACCAATAATATTTTTAAATGAAATAAATAATTGTTATCAACTCTTGGCCAGAGAGCTTGACACCAGATATGGATTTAACAGGCTTCCAAAATAACAATTTTGTCACCAAAATAAGAACAGTTCCCATCTTGTAGGTTGTCCTTGTTGTATACTCAAATCCTCATTGTCAATTGCTGTACACCAGGATCTAGATTGTATCAGTATATGAATATATCCAGATTAAGGAGGCAGATTCTGGCTGGGGGTGGGGAAAAATCCTTGGAACAGACTGATTAATCATTTTTTCAAAACCTCCCAGCATAAATGCTAGGTGTTTCAAGATAAAGTAATTTTGCACTTGGAAATGTGAAGCTTATTGACTTAGAGTTAGTTATGATTGGTTGAAGGCTCAGCACTCCAATTATTATGTAAATTAGTCAACAGTGCCATCATCCACCTACCCCAAACATCCACTTAACAAAAAGGGGATAATTCATAGAAGCTCTAATATTGGGAACCGTATTAATTAGTTAACAAATTCATATCCATAACATATTGTTTTGTAAAATTTTTCAGAGTTTTGTAGAGAAATATGTTTAAAATCTAAGTGAGTGACACACAAGAGATTTATTGATTTAAAAAATTTTATTTTTATTCAAATGGTTTGTTCTAAGTAAGCACTCATGGTATAGAATTATTTTACATCTCCAGCTGGAAGAACTACCTATCAAATAATGTTTAATCAAAGATGAATGATTATTTTACTCAGGCAATTTTTTCTTTCGCAATATGCAAATTTAAATCCTGTATAATTCATTGCATTTTGCTGCAACATGGCTTCTAGCTGATTATTGTTTTAGATTAGAGATAACAGTATCTTTATGAATTATATACAGATTTATGAATAGTTAAACTAATATCTAAAACTGTAATAATGATTTCTATTCTTTTTTATATCATTAGAATATTCTAGATGAGAAAATCATTTTGATAAAAATATTTTTTATTCATATATACATAAAATGTCAATAAAATTGTTGACAAATAGTTTTGTACATGCTTAATTCTTTAAAAAAATCTGATAAGCAAAGAAAATAACTTCTTACAAAGTAAAAACATATTCAATGTTGCCCAGACATTAAAGGTGATTAAGGATAATCCTGAAGAGGCCTAAGTTTTTAAAAAGTCTTTTAAAATGAAAATTAAAATAACTTACTGAATTTATAAGAAATTAATGGAAAAAGCTTGACATTATCCATGACAGGAAGAACAAGAATTAACAAAACTAGAAGAACCTCTTGAATTATTGATCTTTTAAAATTTATTTTTTTCATTCTGAAGATTAAAAGAGAAAGCCACAAATTTAGAATGATAAGGAAAATAAGATTTTATTAATTTTTAATATGGAAGTAAAAGTTAATCAAAATTGAGAGAGAATAAATAATGAATTATTTGATTAAATGAGAAAAGAAATAATAATATCCACTGTCTTGTGTATAAATGGACATAACTCTTCTAATGACAAAAATAGATGAAATATCAAAAATATCATAAAAATAGAGAAAATAACCAATAAAAAAAGCAAGAATCCTAAATAATAAAGTACCAAGCAATAAAAAGTAAAAAGAAACAATGTACAAAGTAAAAACTTGAAATCATTAAAATTTTAGAAAACAGAACATTAAAAAAAAGAACACTTAAAAAAACAATATAAATATATGCAAAAATTTTTAAAAAAAAATCTAAAAACAAAACAAAAATCAAGAAATAAAACAACAACAAAATGAGACAAATTCTTCACCTTGTTCATAGTAAATATGTCTGAAGAAATAAACCAAACAAAGCAGTCAAGCAGAAATTAGGATAAGCTGATATTATTTTTGAAAGTTTAAAGAACATTTTTCTGTCAGTTTTCGGTCTTTGGAGACATCAAATCCTGACAACGACCAAACCAAGATATTAAAACCAATAAGAGAGAGAGAGAGAGAGAGAGAGAGAAATCACCAGAAATCACCTTTAGTCAAATGAAGCTAAGCCAGTTTTTTTCCCCCCTCACAAAATGCTATGAAATATTTTACACTATCTTTGCAATACTCTACTGAAATAACTCTTCCCTTGGTACAAATAGAAATAAAGGTTTGGTAGATTTGATAGGATTATCTTAGTAGGATTATTTATACTATCTATATTATCATATATATTATTTATTCAAAGGATATTTGCCCTTTCTTTTGGTAAAGAAGTTTTTAGCTTATATCTTCTATCCACTTCAGGATCAGAAATATTAAGTTAGTTTTAATGGGAGATTTTTAAGATGATCTGTTGTCCACAACCAAGCAGACCAATCTAACATGAAAAAAGAAAACTGAAATAAAATACATCAAGAAAAAAAATGATAATCCAAGAGCCAGTCTCTAACAAAAATATCAACCTACAGAATACTATATTACACACACACACACACACATGTGTGTGTGTATTATACAGATATACACTTACTTGAACAACTTATCTATGAAGTATACACAAAATAACTTAAATAATGTACTTATAAGCAAGTAATCATAATTTGATTAACAAACAAAGAATGTTATCAATTTTACCCTGCCCTGTAAGCACTAATTGTATACCCAGGAAAAGCATAAAACTCCCCTAAAAGGGGCATCTGGGGTATGACACTAAACTGCATCTGAGGGTGAAGTTCTAATTCTGGAGATCTGCAGTGTAGACTACTTCTTCATTGCCATTACTCCCAGGGAGGTAATAACTGTTAAAGTCCTGTATATGAGTCAAATAGATCTGTTTGAAAATTATTAGTATGAGGAAAACTTGATACAATATAACTGTAAATTATTTGCATTGAAGCTATAACTGTTAATGAAGGATTAATATTATTCACCATATAACAGTGTGCAAACAATTGACTATTATTGAATAAAAACAATTACTTGAAACCATATAATTATTAGTATCAGACAGGAATACCTGAAACCATATAACTGCGCAATTTATTTGTATTAGACAGGAATACTTGATATCATATAATTGTGTACAAAAAATCTTAAGAAACAACAGGCAATACCACGCGGAGTCAGAGTGGACCTGGGAGTAATAGTAATGAAAGAATACTCCACACTCTCTAAATCTCCAGAACTGGAGCTTCACCACCAAAGTAAGCAAGTTCAAACTCAAGTTGTATGATTATGATCACTTTCAGACTAATACCCTTAGAAAAAGTATGAACTCCCTTATCCCCCAGCTCGGGGTTAAATGGTATCACTGTGGATGGCTGTGACATTAAATAATTCACAAATGTTGATATGTCATTAAACAAAGAAACCAAACCAAACCTTTTTCTTAACATTGATAATCTTGAGTAAAGAATCATCATTTGTACAAATGTCACCTGGACACACAGTATGATCAGCAAAAATGATATAACTAAATATGTCAAGAAAATATCTTAGAAGAGCCGCTATGAGGAACTAATGTCCTCAGATCCAGACAAAATCTCCAGGGACAAAACACTTATCTCTAACAAATCCTGGAAGCTGCATCCCACAAAACAGCAGCTGTACAGCCACCAATCTCCCATCTCTAAAACCATCCAAATAAGATGGACAAGACATGCAGCCCACTGCTGGAGAAGAACTCATAAGCGATGTTCTCCGATGGACTACTTCAAACGAACGTGCAAGTGTTGGACAACCAAAAAGAACTTATCTACAACAGCTCTGTACGGACAAGGGATGTAGTCTAGAAGACCTGCCAGAAGGGATGATAGAGATGAATGGCAAAAGAGAATCGGGGAAATCTGTACTAGCAGCACATGATGATGATGATTACTATTATTATTATTATTATTATTATTATTATTATTATTATTATAATAATACTGGCTATTATGTTCAGAGTTAGGGACATATCTTTACAGAAAAGTAAACATTTTTTTATAGTGGCAACTGGTTATCTTCACAGGACATGAACTCAGTTACCCAAGTTCAAATCCTTGATGAGGCTGCTTGTACTTCACTTGGTGCTAATATAGTTGCGAAATGTATACATCCAACTATTCTCCCACCAGTTATGGGTAAATAGTAGGGAAGACTGACTCTTTAACCTTGGTATGGAAACCGATCTAGGAGAAGGAAAATTCTAAACTCAATCTTGTTGTAGACCTGGAGAGGAATGGGCTACACCAGGATATTCCTGTCCAAGACCACTCCATGAGTAGTGACCCCAAAATTAAAGAAGATTAAAGGATCAATAAAAAAACTAGAGTTTTTTAAGCATCCAAATGATATTTTATAGTGATTTTCTGAATTGGTACTTGATTTGCTTGAAAATTATTCCCAAATATTTTTGTCACAAAATACACTGAAAATTTGATAGAAATCTAATAATTATTGCCATCTTATTATATAATTAATGTAATATTTTACTCAAGAGAATAAACTAAAAATAATAAGAAAAAATGTATAAAAATAAGTATATAATTTTTCTTGAGATAGTTTTATTGTTTTGTAAAATTTTTTTTGCATAGGGTGTTTTGCCCTACAGTTTTAATGTCCTTCATAGTGTGACAGGCTCTTATATCATTATGTACCTCTGGATAAAAAAATTAGAAAATAAAAATTCTTAAAACCCCCAATAAAAACAGTTAAAAAGATAAAGTGGAAAAGTATTTGATAAGTAAAAGTCTATTTTTTCATTAAAAACTATAAAACTGAGAAAGAAGAATTAAGTGATAAATTAAAAAAAAAAAAATGAGATAAAAATAATGCTAACTATTTTAAAACCTTTGCAATCTGGCTCCTATTGCCAGAATTGCTTTAATTTTTTGAGGTCCTTCATCCTATTCAATTAGGTAACTTCCGTTCTGATAGTGGAACAAAGTCAAGATAAATGGACAGATGAGAAGTGATGTGGGAGGTAAAAACAAAAACAAGCAAAAAATAATAATAATCATAAAAGATATTTAAAAAAAAAATCAAAACTTCTCTGAAAAGAGGTAGTTTAACCTTAAGAAAAAAAGAAAGGAAAAAAAGCAAAAGAATAATGAGAGAGAGAAGGGAAAAAAGAAAAATGAAAAAAGAGAGAAGAAAGAAAAAGCAAATCGAGAGAGAGAGAGAGTAGAGAGAGAAAGGAGAGAAAGTAAAGGGAGAAAAGAGAGAAGGAAGAAAAAGCAAAAAATAAAAGAAAGAAAGAGAGAGAGAGAGAGAAGGGAAAAAATACAAAATGAGAGAGAGAGAGAGAGAGAGAAAAGGAAGGAAGAAACAGTATAAAAAGGATGAGAGAAAAACAATGAAAGGAAAAACTGAAACAAGAAAACTATGACAAAGAAAAAGAGAAGGAAATAGGAAACATGGAGATCTTGATGTAAGTGAAAGAATCAAAGAAAAAAAGAAAGAATATGAAAAAGAGAATGAAACTTTTTGTATCTATGTTTTGACTCTTGTAACACCACTGGTCAGGTTGAGGTAGGGCAGGCAGGTGTGAGGGTGCCAAGTCAGAAAGAGGGTTGAGGGGTAAGTCTACTAACTACAAGAGAATCTTTTCATAAGCAGCCAAGATATCTATCCCTTGCACATTTGTGAACAAAGATGGAAGTGCAGATAACCGTATTCACTTTAGATAAATAAAATAAAAAAATAAAAATAGAAGATTTCTCAATGGCAGAGAACAAAGAAGGGCTTTTGAAGATGGAACAGTTGTAAAATGTGGTTTATATTTGATTCTTTGCAGTGTTTAAGAAAGGAAACGTGGCGAATGGTGAGATAACAACGAAAGTGTGTTCATCTTGATGGAAGAAGGGCGGAAAAGTTAAGAGGTGTTAAATATAACAAGAGTTTGTATTTACCCAACCTCCTCCACCACTGGCAGGATGCAACACAAGGTCAATTTTTAAGTGGAGTACAGCTGCTTTGAATTCTTAGTTTTCCTTCTCTTAGACTGGTTGCCTAAACATGGCTAAAAAGTTCAGTGTGCTCTACTATTTACCCATAGGCGGGGTTGAGAGAGAGAGAGAGAGAGATGGATTCATGTTTTTCTCAAGGGCATTAGTCCAAAATGAATGCAAACAGCTTTGTCCTGGATTTGAACTTGGGTTGCCAATTTCAGTTCCATAGTAGAGAAGTATGATTAACCTTAGTAGCAGAGTCTTAAGTATTCTGTAATACAAAACACAAGATTCTCATTTAATACAAAAGATGTCCAATCAGTTTTAAGCCATTTTTGTATTCCAATAAAACTATGATGCCATGAAAAAATAATTCACAATTTTCTGAACTGAAATAGAGGATTCAGCAAACAGTATTCAGTATAAATTGCTCAGTCTGCCCTGTGCTGTGCATGGGTAGAAGGATGGAGACATGCCTTTCCTAAGAGCTTTAGCATGAAGGGAGATGAAAACAGCCTTGTCCAGGTTTTGAACTCAGAAAGTAGGGTTCATTTACTATAATAATAATGCCATTTCTTAAAGTGGAAAAAAAATGGTAAAAATATTGAAAAGTAAAGAGAAGGAAGGTTTTAACATGTTAAATGTATCAGTAAACTTACATTTCGGTGGTGGTGGGTAAATAGAGTTCTTAGAGAGAGAGAGAGAGATAAAATAAAAAAGAAAATGTGCTCAGCAGTCAGAAAGAAAAAATAATTAGGAAAAAAATGATTCTGTTTGATTGATTTTTCTTGTCTACTTTGAAAAGTACTGAAAAGCTCTTAGACTAACCAAAAAGGAATAACTGTTCTTTTTTTTTTTTTTGCAAAGAAACTTCAGGAACATGTACCAAGTAGGTTTAACTTGTGATATGATGAATATGAGAAATATCATTCGTCTTTAGAAATACCATATGCATTTCATTCCTTGTTTAGAAGGACAGAGAACCTTTTATAGTACCTAGTAAATTGAGAGCATGTACTTGTTTATACAGCTTAATAAAATTGAAGACAGTGGCGATGCCAGCATTTTGTTCCTGCTGAAGCAAGGTTTGTTCAGAAAACTATAAAAATATCAAATAGATATGAGCACTAGCATGACTGGTATCAGAGGAAGATTAGTTTTTAAAAAAAAAAATGGCTTCTTGGTTAGAAGTTACATTGTCAAGTAGTGTAAAAGAATATAAAAAAGCCCAAAACCTACTGGTACACAGTCAAATTTAATTAACAAACATAAAATATAAGCAAATTTGCTAATATCTTAAAGTTAGTATTTATGGGAATTATCCTTAAATGTTCTTTATCCAGCATTCAGAATGCTGTAATATTTCTTTAAATTTTAAATGATTAAGTGATAAACAATAATATGATGAGAGCATATAAGGTGATTTGTTGAAATGGTGGAAGTTCAATGGTCCAGAGGTACATACAAATAATGTTTGCTTTTTCACAAGAACTACCTGAACAAAAGTAAATTTAACTTATGAATTAGAACATGATAATCATGTTTATATATATATATATATTACACATACACACACATATAAAACAACCCATGAAACAATTAGATTCCTACAGTAACAGTAGTCCATAATGATGTTTAAGCTTCTATTTAGGCAAGAGCGACGGATTCAAATTAATATTTCATAGTTATCATGATTATATTGATAATTACAATGATAAAAAAAGATATTCAGCACAAAAGCAGACTCCATGAAATTATCAGTCAGGTGCAAATTGGACTGGAAACTGCTTTATTCTCTAAGACCATCATAAGTGCATTGTTATATAAAAAAATCTCACTAGAATGTGCAGTTTTAGTTAGGTTATATATATATATATATATATATATATATATATATAGTGAAGAAATAAATCATTTTAAAAACATTTTTCTTAAATTATAAGGTGCTTAAATACTGGTCAGTAGAGAATGCTAAAACTTAAAATGAATTGTTTCCTCAAAAAATATTTGAAATTTTCAGTTAAGAAGCTGACATGAGGAAGTGAAAAAACTATATATATATATATATATATACACACACACACACACATAAGTAAGTTGGCTGACCTTAGTCAAGGGCAACCTGAAGGCTCCCTTTTCAATAGCCACTATACCAAGGTGTAGGAGAGGGTGCTACTCTTTTCCCTGGATTGCTCCATTTACCCTTGATCTGTACTGTATAATGCTAAGGAGGCATCAAGTATGGTTTTTGAGTCTTTGGTATGACTCAACCTAGGATTGAACCCTGAACTCCTGAGCCATTTACAAATATTCTAACCAATATATATATATATATATATATATATATATATATATATATATATATAGAGAGAGAGAGAGAGAGAGAGGCAAGAAGAGAGGGATTAAGAGAGAGACTCTTAGACATGGTTGCATAGACTCTCCTGAAGATTGTTTGTGAAAAACTCTGAGCTATGAGTAGTTTTATTTTATATATAAAAATTATCTTAATACTTTATTATTGGAATATTGTGATATTTGCTCTCTATTTTCATGCATAGAACACTGTAATAATTTTGCTGATTTTAGATTTTATTGAGCAGTGGGTTTACAAATCCCCCTCCCTCACATACATATATAACTTTGAATTTTAATTTGAATCATTTATTTCTTAAATGCAAAATTTCAGTCCAGACTCAAGAGAAATAAGGTTTTCCTCTGCAAACAAACACCTGAACCTATTAAACAAATTCACTAAGTTTTATCCTGTACATAAATAAGAATGAATGAGAGTATGTGTTAAAAAACACATATACAGTTAATTGCATATGATATGGATAAGAACCATTTATCTGTCAGAAAATCATTTGTCCTAATGAAAGGAAATTAAGCAGCTAATCAGTTAAGTACTTCAAGTGATAAACAACATTTAGTATGATATGATGATACTTTATGCATATTAGTAGCATAAACAACAAAGAGTGGAAAATTACACCAAATAAAGTCATGATAATCATCTTTTACAAGTATCAAATCAAATATTTACATAATCCTTCAAACATAGTCAAATGACAGAGAATATTGTTAAGATCTGTATTGATAAGACAATCAAGTAACTAGCTAGTGTTTTGTTTTTGTTGTTGTTGGTCAAGATTAAGTCAACTACAAGGGTCTGGTAATCAAATTTTTAAAAAAATTGTTAATGCTGTACCTCAAATAGAAAAAAGAATAAAGAAATATTTGATGGTTATTGAGTTTAAAGGAGAATCATTTTCTTTCTGAAGATTTCCAGGAAGATTTTAACTAATTATGTAGGAATTAGTTTTGACTAGAAAATTGAAACAAAAATGAAGTTTGACTTTATAAAAAATCAAACAAACAAAAATTTTAAAATTATATGAAAATATAAGATGGCAATTTAAGAGGGTGGATTGAAATATAAGCTGAGAGTACTAATAAAATAATGAAAAGAAGAAGAGAAAGCAAAACATCACAAAGCCAGGAGAGGATAACTTATCAACATAAAAATGCAAGATAATGAGAATGCAAATTTTTCATAAATCTATTTTATAAAAATAAAAATCTTTCTCATTAAAATAAATAAATAAATAAGAGCAATGTAAAAAAAGGAAAAATTTTTTTTAAAAAAGATGGTTGATGGGTGGATATTTTTGCAAAGCAAAAAAAAAAAAAAGCAAACTCTTTCTCATTAAAATAAAGAAACAAATAAAAGAAATGTTGAAAAAAATGATGGTTGATATTTTTGCAAAACAAAAAAAAAAAAAGTATATATACATATATGTATATATATATATATATATATATATACACACTGAATTTGAAATCATGATTTAAAAAAAGAAAGACAATTGTTAATCCCTTTTCTTTGAAAGAGAATTTGCTTGTGGGATTAAAAGCTAGAAACAAGCTTAATAGCAAGCAAGCAACGTTCAAGATGTCGTCAGCTTATATCAAAGAATTAGTATAAAGAAATTACAATTCTTTTCAAAGGAAGAGATATGCTTGTGTAACAGGAAAGAAAAAAAAAGACTGTGTGGGTATATGAAAGAGTGTTGACTTAATTATTGGGAAGAAGAGTGACAAAGAGAGAGAGAGAGAGTAAGATAATTAGTCAATTAAACTGTAGCTGTGTGAATGAGAGAAAGACAGGGTAAATGTGTGCAAAAACAGATTGAAAAAGTTTCAATGTAAATTCTTTGATACTTGACAAAATATAACTTATTGAGTACTTTTTTCAAAAACAAATATCTAGCAAACAATACAGTTCTTTCATTAAATTTTACAAAGCTGCATTAGGACAAATAAATATATTCTTGTCCATACCTATATAAATGGTATATTTATTTTGATTTGGTTTGGTTATTATTTAATGGCATACAATCTTTGTGGGCTATCTAATGGCATATATATATATATATATATATATATATATATATATATATATATATATATATTACAAACACACAATTTATAAGTGAATAGTTTGTCAGAAACATCATTTTTAAATGAGCCAGAACTCATTTGTTAGCACACATTTAAATGGTTGCAAGTATTGTTATCCAACATTAATAATTCTATTTAATATTAATTATTTGTTTGCACACAGTTAAATGGTTTTAAGTATTGCTATTTATTATTTATACTTAGTTAAATAGTTTCAAGTACTGCTCTCTAACACTAATAGTTGCATCTGCACACAGTTGTTTGGTTTGGTTTGATTGTGTTTTTAATGACATATCAACACTTCTGGATTATTTACTACCAAATCCTGTTTTTATATATATATATATATATATATATATGATAGGCCAAGCCAAATGTGCTGCTGAGAGTAATGATACTGAAAGAGTACTCCACATTCCCCAAAGCTCCACAACTGAAGCCTCATCATCAGATTGGTTTACTGTCATATTCAGGACACTTATTGAAGGTTGGGGTTTTACCTCTTTGTAGAGATGCAGTTGATGTATTCTACCGCCCCAGCAACTGGACTCAAAGTTAAATGGTTTCAAGTATTACAACATTAGTGATTTTATTTATCAAATACAAACAACCTTCACACGGATGTATAGATTTAAATAACGACAAATGATAATGATCCCTAGCAAAAAAATTGAAAAGTTCTGTTTTACTCAAAGATGTGACTCTAACATGTACTACCACTCTGGGTCAGTGGACCAAAGAATAATGGTAATGAAGGGGTACTCTAAGTTCCCCAAACTCCAAGACTAAAAACTCACCATCAGATGGAGATTTAATATCAAACCCAGGACACAAAATGGTTTCCAGAATTACAATCTCGCACAAATAATTCTATTCAAGATTATTCATTTGTTTGCATACAGTTAAATAGTTTCAAAGTAGAATAATTGATTAAATAGTTCTATTTGACCTATACATGGAATGCTAACAGGATGTACTACTTTGGATCAGAGTGGACCTGAGAGTAATGGCAGTGAAAGGGTACTCCATGTGTGAGAAGATAATAAAAAGTTGAGATGCCTAAAGAGGCATAAGAAATAATAACCATAATGCCTTAAAATGAGAACCAACAATGTAAAACTAGCATAAATAACTTGTGAAATAATATAACTATCACTAAATTTAAAAGAACACCAAAAATACATTTTAGTCATACTTTTAAAGAATAATGGATGCAATAAAATTATAGTCATTACCCGCCCTATTTCAGTAATTGGTTCCAAATGCCATAATGTAACCTGGTTTTTGATGTAAACCAAACATAATAGCATACATTTGTTTACAATTTTTTATGTAGATATTTCAATGTACATTTTTAAATGTGTTTTTATTGTATTTTAAATTCTTTTTAGCTTCTTCATCTTTTATGAATTTTATTTATTTCAAATATATTTTTAAAGAAAAATTCATTTATTTCACATTCTTTTACTATGATGTAGACGACATTGCTGAATGATCAAATGTCGGATGAAATGAAGTTCACTGAATTAAAATTTAGTCCAGAAAAGTGGCATAAAGGCAAATTTGATGCAAGTTAAAATGATTTAAAATCTGCATGTATAGTAATACACTGCACATGTACAGATTCCAAAATAAGGAGTGCATCAATAGTACTCAGATTCTATGCAAATTTTGTATCTATCTGAAAATTGACATCATCCTTCAGCAGTTGGCTGGGGTTGTAGAATAAACCAACTCCATTTCTGCAGAGGGGTAACGAGTGACCTGGATACGGTACTAAGCAATTTGAAGGTGAGGCTCCAGTCTCTGAGCTTTGAGGAATAAGGGGTACTCCTTCATTGACAATTGCTCCCACGTCCACTCTGACCTGGAGTGGTAGCACCTGAAAGGGTCCTATCTATAGGTCATAAATAGAGCTGTTTGACATTTTAACTGAATGCAAACAAATGACTTATGCTAAAAAGAACGGTTTGATTATTTTGCTGTGTGTAAACAAATGACTGATCTCTACTTTAATCGTTAGTGATACATAGCAATACTTGGAACAATTTAATTTTGACTTATGCTAAAGTGAATTGTTTGAAATAGAACTGTTTGATCATTTAACTGTGTGTACCTGCAAAATGTTTTACAAATCATATATTCAATATATATGTAAAAGCAGGATTTGGTATTAAATGGTTGATATGTCATAAAATAAAACCAAACCAAACTAAACCAAATTATCCTTTCCATTTTATTTTCATTCAGGGTAAATATTACAATAATTTAAATTTTTTATACATATATATGCATACCATGATTTAAAAAAATGGAACATAGTTGCAAAAATTTAGTCAGAGCAATAGCATTAAAATGATTTAACTTAAAGATGAAATCAATTTCTAATCCAATTTGCAAGTTGTTAATAGTATGAGGTTTGTGCACACTCTAATCATTATCATCAATTCATGATGCTAGCACATGTTTCCTTGACTCTCTCTTGCTATCTCTCCCAATTGTCCATCACTCTTGGTAGATTCTCTAGCCAGCATCCAATATATGCATAGAGCTGATGAATATGTCTTTGTTGGTTAGTCAACACTGGTATATCCATATGTGAGGGTCCACAGGAGAACTTCACTTATGAGTTCACCCTTGCTTCTCCAGCAGTTCCCAGCATGTCTTATTCATTTTACATTAATGCTTTGTGAGAGGGGAAGCAAGTAGCTGTACAACTGCTGTTTTGTGGAGTGCTGCTTCCAGGATTTGTTCAAAATAGCAAGGAACATCTTTGTGTAGTTCTTATCTAGCTTTTTTGCCAAGCACTTTGTAAGAATCCAAGAGAGATTAAATTTCTACATGATTGATAACCTGTTAATAGTATTCCATGCCCTTTTTTATGCATGTGATGACATCACTTTTAGTAGATGCAATTTTGATACTAAGGTACGTGAAATGATCTCCTAATTACAGAGCTGTGTCACATAATGTGGAGATGGTACCATCTTGTTTAAAATACATGAACACTGTTTTATCTGAGTTAACAAAATAATAGAGTACTTTTAATGGAAAACTTGAAGGAATAAGTGTGTTGAATGGCAAAAGGACTATTTTGAAGAAAGTTAATGTTTCATTCATTATTTGCGTCAATCTTGATTCTTTTCAACACACCTCTCATTACTTATCTGTTTTGTACATCATTATTAGAAGGAATTGTAAAGCTCAAAACTAGTCTGGTTCATTGGCCAAGTGGGTAGAGTGTTCACCAATGGCCCGGGAGACCAGGATTCACTCCCAGGTCGAGTCATACCAAAGACTTAAAAAATGGTACTTGGTACTTCCTTGCTTAACACTCAGCATTATATGGTAAGGATCAAGGTAAAGTGGAGCAATCCAGAGAAAGGAATAGCGCCCTCCTCTACACCTTGGTGTAGTAGCTATTGAAAAGGGAGCCTTTGGGTCACCCTCGACTATGGTCGCCAACTTTACTTACTACTAAATAAACAGACACTGAAACTCGGGACACACATTTTTTCAAACTTTTGTAATCAAGAAAAAAAAGCTTTTACAAAAAATAATCTTTGTAATTATTTATCTATGACTGTAGGAGTTATAATAGAAAAGCTTAAAACATCTTTAAAAGAAAAAAAATGAATTTAAGATTCCTACACATTTTACTGTTTTCTCAAGGATTCATTAAATTCTAATTTTGCGATTCTTTTATGATATTCTGTATACTCATGTCATCATGAATATTTAAATCATAGTTAATAATATTTTGAGTTTAATATAAACATTACCAACTTGATTATATAATAATGGTTATTTTTTAACTAACTTTTTATGATGATATTACAGCATTATTTTTCCATGTCTTTTTTTTTTCATAGACGGCTATTGATAAGCTATCGTTCATGTGGAAATCAAACCTGACCGATAAAAGGAAACGCAGTTTCTTCCAGGCAGCGGTTGTGTCGAAACTGCTGTATGGATGCACCACTTGGACACTAACAAAATGGCTGGAGAAGAAAAGAAGCTAGACGGTAATTACACAAGAATGTTGAGAGCAATACTGAATAAGTCCTGGCAGCAACACCCCACAAAGCATCAACTATACAGCCACCTACCTCCCATCACAAAAACTATCCAAGTTAGACGAACCAGACATGCAGAACACTGCTGGAGAAGCAGAGACGAGCTCATAAGTGATGTACTCCTATGGACCCCCACATATGCAAAAGCAGGATGACCAGCTAGAACATACAAACAGCAGCTATGTGAGGATACAGGATGTAGCTCTGAAGACCTGCTGGAGGCGATGAACGATAGGGAAAAGTGGCGAGAGAGGGTCAGGGATATCCGTGCTAGTGGCATGACATGATGATGATTTTTCCATATTTCCAATTAACAAACTATATATATTGACTGTTGTAATTAACTCTGAATACCCAACTGGCTGGGCATAGAGTATGCCAATCGCATCCCCTTCAAAGCAGTAATACTCTGCCTCCTCTAAGAAAGGATGCTCTGGATGTGACACTACATTAAATCTTGTAGTGAGGCTTCAGTTCTGGAGCTCTGGAGAATATGGAGTTATGTCTTCATTGCCATTACTCCCAGGTCCATTCTAACTTAGAATAGTAGCACTATTAGAGTCTCATCTAAGAGTTAAGTTGATCTGTTTGAGGAAATGTTTAAAAGAATTTTGAAGTATGCACACACACAGACACAGACACACACATACATATATATATATATATATTGGTTCTTAAAACACTGATATTGTAACTAGTTGAAACCATATAATTCTGTACAAATTACTTGTATTAGATAGAAATAATAACTCAAAGCCATATAAAAACTTGTAAATTATCAGTATTAGGTTGAAATAATTGAAGATTTATTATTATAATTACTAAGTATGAATAGTTACTTGAAACAATATAAATGCTTATTAGTATTAAGATTAGTATATATATATATATATATATATATATATATATATATATATATATATGTATATATTAGAGGAGGGATTAAAACCATATAACTGTGCAAATTATTTGTATAAAGAATAGTTACTTTCAAACTATGTAATTGCTTGTAAAAACACTGACTTTGGCATTAAATAACCCAACAAGAGTTGATATGCCATAAAACCAACCAACCAACCATTTACTCAGTATATTTGTGATATTGATGAACTGGAGAGTTATCAAAATGCAAAGTTTCACCTCTTTAATGAAAAAGTTACACAGTAAAATACAACCATCCATTGTGTGTCTCCTTTCTCAAAAGCAAAGGCAGTACCCTTAGAGTGTCTTTCAAGAAGGTGTTAATATAACAACAATACAAGTCAATGAAAATAATCCCTCTTGTTTCCAAGGAAAACACAAGCTACAGAGAATACAATAATATTATCAGATAGATCAAGTGTTTAGTTATGAAATACAGAGAATACAATGACATTGTCAAATAGAGCAAGTTCTTTTAAAAATATAGTTGCCACCAAAATCAACTGGATCGGTTGTAGTCTCCACAAAATTAGATATGAGCAACTCTCATTACTTTCAGAGGCTTCCTTATATATTTGTCTATAAGACAAAGTTGTTAAAACCTTTCCAAACTGAAATTATTTTTTTGATTTTAGCAATATTAAGGTAACACAAATTTAAATATGAAAAAGATTTTAAACCAATTCATATAGTGTATTCTCTTTTATGGCCAGTTGCATTATTGTATTCTAATTTATAAAGAAAGATTTGGGCAGTTCATTTGGGAAAAGTTGATCATCAGTCTATAGTAGTTTGTAGTAGATTCTAAAGTCAAATAAAAAAACTAAAATTTAACCAAGCACGAATCTACTTTGCAAGAGTCTATTCAAAGTAGGCAACTGGTCTCATAGTCATAGTAGTGAAGCATGTATTTACCCAATCTCTCCATCATGAGGAGGGTGTGACGAAAGGTCAATTTTTAGGCAGAGTACAGCTGGTTTAGTTTGATTTGGTTGGGTTTCATGGCATATCAACCCTTGCAGGTTATTTAATGCCAAATCTTTTTATACATATATAGTAAATATATGATTTGTAAACGAACTATTTTAAAGTGAGCTACAGCTCACTTTTTTTTTTTGCACACAGTTAAATAGTTTCAAGTATTATTATGCAACAGTAACAATTTAAAAGCAGTCATTTATTTGCATACATTTAAAAAGATATACGAATATGATTTTAAGTGAATAGTTTGTAGGTAATTCCATTTTTAAATGAGTTAGAACTAATTTGTTTGCATACTAGTATTGCTACTGTTTGTACACAATTAAATGGTTTCAATTATTGCTATTAAACACTAATAATTGTATTCAATATAAATCATCTGTTTACAAATAGCAAAGTGATTGCAAGTATACTAATTTAACACTAATTATTCTATTGAACACTATTCATTCATTTGCACACAGTTAAATGGTTCCAAGGATTGCAATGTATAAATAACAATTAGACAGTTATTTGTTTACACAATTAAATGGTCAAGGAGTTCTATTTCTAAGAAAAGTAATTTGTTTGCACACAATTTAAATATCAAACAGTTCTATTTGACACATAGATAGGACCCTATTAGGTGCTACCACTGCGGATAAGAGTGGACCTGGGAGCAATGATAATAAAGGGGTACTTCACATTCCCCAAATCTCTAAGGCTGGAGCCTTACCATCAGATTGTTTACTGTCATATACAGGATACTCATTGAGTGAGTTTTATCCCTCTGCAGAGATGCAGTTGGTGTATTCTATCGCCCCAGCCATCTGGGCTGAGTACAACTGGTTTGAATTCTTAATTTTCCTCCTCCTAGATTGGTTGCCTTACCAAAGCTCAAGAGCTCAGTCTGTTCTACTATTTACCCATAGCTGGAGTGAGAGAGAGAGATGGATTCATGTTTTTCTCAAGGGTATTAGTCCAAAGTGAATGCAAACAGCTTTGACCTGGATTTGAACTTGGGTTGCCAATTCTATTTCCATCATAGTGAAGTAAGATTAACCTTAGTAGCAGAGTCGTAAGTATTCTGTTACACAAAACACAAGATTCTTATTTCATATAAAAGATGTCCAATCAGTTTTAGACCCATTTTGTATTCCAATAAAGCCATGATACCATGAAAAAAATGATTCACAATTTCATGAACTGAAATAGAGGACTTTGGAGACAGTTGAATTTGAAACCTCAATCCCATATTGATGATATTGAATCAAAATACACAAAATTAACACCAGTAACTAAATTTTTCAAAAAAAAAAAAAAAAGAAAAGGGAATTCCACAATGACTAACAGAGTTTCTTTCATAAATTAACTAATTATTTATTCGTATATCAACACTTCTCCTTATCTATGTGTTTGAAGTAGTGATATTGATCATATTAGTAAATTGAGAACACAGGAGCATAAGTAAACTGAATTTTTTTTAAATCACTCAAGTAAAAACAAAGTAAAAAGAGAATAATTTGCAAGTAGAGATAAAATGAAAAAGAGTGAAGTAAATGAAGTGAGAGAGTATATAGAATTATAGCAAAAGAGGGAAAAAGAAAGAAAGTGAAAGAGGAAAAGAGAGACAAGAAAGGTTAAACAATATAGTCTATCTATCTATCTATCTATCTATCTATCTAGTGCAATGCTTTGTGTTAACAAAACAATTTCTCATCACTCTGTAGTGATAGCAGATCATATGACTGATTATGTATGTATGTATGTATGTTAAGTCAGCTTGTATTTCCTATGTAGATAGATAAAGGTAGTAAAAATTTCAGGCTGAATTAAGTCTTTGAAAAGTAAAATAATAAGTAAAATTTGATTTTATTTGTTTGGAAAGCATTCAGTATGGTTACCAAAGAAGGTCAATCAATTTAAAAATCAAAAATAATTATTTCTTTGTTATGACTAGGAATCTTAACTAAAAATAAATTCTTACCAAATACTTTCAGAAGTATGAGATTAATAAAAACATATTCATCCCAACTGTTTTAGGATACTAAAAGGATTATATATATATATATATATATATATATATATATATATATGAAACTGACATTGGGTGCATATATGTTTGTGTTAGAATAAACTTATATATTTGTACAGATGCATTCATGCATGAACAATAAATGTATAAGATTATTAAAACATATATAAGCAATAATTGAAGAGGTATATATATATATGTGTGTGTGTGTGTGTGTGTGTGTGTGTGTTTCATGAAGAAGAAAAGATATTATTTCCTGAAAGATGCAAATTATATACTTAGAGTGTTCGCCAATGGCCCGGGAGACCTGGGTTCAATCCCAGGTCGAGTCATATCAAAGACTTTAAAAATGGAACTTGATACCACCTTGCTTAACACTCAGCATTATAAGGTACGGTTCAAGGGTAAAGTGGAGCAATCCAGGGAATGGAGTAGCGCCCTCCCCTACACCTTGGTGTAGTAGCTATCGAAAAGGGAGCCTTCGGGTCACCCTCGACTATGGTCGCTAACTTTACTTTTTACTTTACACGTTGTTAGTTTATTTTTTTGCATTCCAGTCTGGTATGGATTAAAAGTTGAAGAGCCAAAAATGCAAATGAAAAGAGAGAAATTGATAAAAAGAAAATGTTTTGAAAAAAAAACAGAAAAAAAAAAAAAATGTTTTCCATTTTTTTTAAAGAGTGGAAGACAGGAATAAAAGAGAGAAAATTTAACTTAGAATTTATTCAAATTGAACCAAAACAAATAGTAAATCCAAAAAAATCAAAATCTCTTGTTCAAAACACAAAAATACAGTACACTGCATGTATTCTGTATTTATCCTTTAGGCATGTAAAGGATATAAATTACATATCTAAGTATTAATAACTGATATCGATGTACTTTCCTAATCTGTAGTTAGGATACACATATTTGCTAATGTGTGTGCATTTATTCAACCCCTCTGCATGGGCAGCATGTGACACAAGGTCATTTTTTACGTAGGTTTGAATTCACAGTTTTCCTTCTCCTAGACTGGTTGCTATACCAAAGCTAAAGAACCCAATCTGCTCTACTATTTACCCATAGCTGGAAGGAGAATAACTGTATTTATACCTTTCCTCAGGTTATACTTACTTTGATTAGAAAGCACTCAGCCTTGGCTGGGCCACCTGGCATTTGTGCCTGGTAGAGTATCAATGACAAGCATAGATTTATATAGCACTAGATCTTAAGGTCAAGTGAATCTATGACCAGCAAGGTCACCTGGCATATGTGCTAGTAAACTTCACAATGATTTGCATAGTTCACATGGTACTTTGTGATCCTATGACCAGCATTGTTCAGCAACACATTAGTTTTGGCCTGTGTATTCCACAGCCCCAGCCGACTGGGCAGGAAAAATGGCCCAGTCAGCTTGGACTATAGAATACACCACCGACTGGATCTCTGCAGAGGGTAAGACTTCCTCAACAAGTGTCTTGGATATGACATGAAACATTCTGAAGTTGAGGCTCCAGTAATGCTGGAGCTTTGATGAGTGCAAAGTACCCCTTCATTGTCACTGCTCTTAGATCCACTCTAACCTAGAGTGGTAGCATCTGATAGGGTCTTATCTATGGGTCAAACAGAACTAAACTACATACTTATGCTAAACTGAATAGTTTGAAACAGAATTGTTTATACGTATAAAATAGATTTGGCATTAGATGATATTCAATGGTTGATATGTCTTGAAATCCAGCGCAGGAAAATATCTGAGATGATTATAAATAATGAATATGTCATAACTACATAACTGCTCATTCAATAAATCAATCATATATTTTCTTCTTGTTTAAAAATGGTCTCATTTCATTAGACAAAAGTCAATGAACCTGATCTTGTTTAATATATTGCTTTTAGAAAAATAAATTCATTGAATTTCTCATCTTCATTGTGGATATGAATGTAAGGGAAGCAACTTAACTTTCATTGATTGGAGTATATTTAGATACTTACAAAATATTTCATATATTTCAGATGTTTAGATTCACTTAAAATTGGCACAGATGATTTATTTTGATAGAAAATTAACAAATACTAAAAAAAAAATTTTTTAAAATTAACAAAACAAAAAACAATACATTTCCAAACATGCAATGCAGAATTAAATATTTTAGCAAGTGTCCAAATACTTCTTCCCTCCTTTGTGTTTGTGTGTGTGTGTGTGTGTATATATATATATAAAAATAAAAGGTAAATAGTTTGTATGACTACATAAATGAAGACATAACCTATACAAGGAAAGTTTCAAATAAAACAAACATAAATGTATCCTTGGACATACTGATACTTGAAGAAGTTCTGAATAAAAATACATAAATATAAAAATAGTCACTTAAGCACTTATAAAACAAATGCATAAGCATGTACAACTGATATATATCTAATGTCGGTATGTAGATGGTTGGGTGGGTTGGTTATTTGTTTGCACTATTTTAAAAACAGTAGCCATGTCTGCCCAAACAGTGGCTGTCACCTCCTGCTGTCCACCTGCCAATCACCTATCTGGAAACTGAGCCAGGTATGGTGTAGGGTCCCAGCACATGGCTTACAGCAAACCACATCATTTTGTCACTGTTGGATTATTTTCATTCCATAATGGCCAAGCTGTGAAACAGATTGGCTCAAACCATCGTCAACAATACGTTGGTGTCAACCATCTCCTGGCCAAATGTACAGAATAAGGGCTGAGACATCATTGAGAGAGAGAGAGAGAGAGAGAGAGAGAGTGACAGATGAGGTAGGATGGAGTGAAGTCCAATCATAGGAATTGAAAAGTTGGAGTGAATTTATGATAAAATTAAATTTTCAAAAATTTCAAAAGCAAAGTACATACATTTCTAACACTCTCTTTCTTTTAATATTATAATTGCATTTCTTGTGTATGTGTCGCATTCATATGTATAAACATGAGTATCAATATTAATAAAGGACAGTTTTGCTTGTATGTTCATAGGTGATAAACATTAAAATGAGAGTGTTTATTGATGTAATTTTTGCATCAAGATTCACCAGTCATCCACTTAATAGACAGACTATATGAAGTGCTCTTTCAAAGCCTCCAAAAGAAGAAAAAAAAATTCTTAGATTTAAAATGTAATCAATTTCATGGGGACAGATTTCAGATACACTGTCTGGAATATTTTGTTTCAAATATTTTTCTGAGTTTCAGTAATAAATCAACTGCTTCTAAGTCTTTCCTTGGTAATTCTTTTTTTAAAAGAAATTTCTTTAGATTATGAAATAATGAGTCCGATTCAGATTAGGCAAAGAAAAAAAAATGTCATTAAGCTATTTTATTAAATTTTAAGAGTTGATTGGTTGTGTTTTATATCATATCAACCCTTGTAGTTTATTTAATGCCAAATCATGTTTATAAATATATACCAAATATATATGGTTTGTAAATGAATAGTTTGTAAATAACATTATTTCTAAATGAGCCAGAAGTCATTTGTTTGCACAGAGTTAAATGGTTTCAAGAATTACTATTTAACACTAGTAATTCAATTCAACGTTATCCATTCATTTGTAAATAGTTAAATAGTTCCAAGTATTGCTATGTAATACCAATAATTCAATTTAACAATCAATTGTTTGAATGGTTACAAATATAGAAAACGATTAGATATTTCTATTTGATTTCTAGATGGGACCCTAACGGGTACATCTACTACAGGTCAAAGTGAACCTGGGAGAAATGGCAATGAAAGGGTACTCCACACTCTCAAAGCTCCAGGGTTGCAGCCTTACTATCAGATGCAGTTCAGTGTTATATGCAGGACACCTGCAGAGAGGAGGGGGTCTTATTTCTCTGTAGAGATGCAGTTGGTGTATTCTACTGCCACAGCCAACCGTAATTTTTAAGAGGGTGTCCAATTTGCAATGTAGGTTTTAAACAAACCCTGACTTTCTGTAACATAAAACAATTTCTTTCTTTATCCGTTTACCTTCTTAATCTATTTTTAATTGATGGAGATTTTTCTTTACATAATGATCTTTTAAAATTGGGAAAATTAAAATGGATATTCCAAAACTTTCTTCTTAAAATGCCACTAAATGTATTTAAAAATTTTAAATTTCAGTTTTGATTTACACTTTTATCTTAACTTAATATGGAATTGGATTAAAAAAAAAAAAAAGAACTTTACAAAGGTTGTAGGTATAAACACTGACTTTTGACATTTCTTCAGCACCTGAGAACGAACATCCTCAAACTTGTACGAATTTTAATTTATTAGCAAACCTTTATAAGAAGAAAGATTAGATAAAATTCTGATATAAAGTTTCTTTGAGGAAACAATACAGAACTGGAAACCTTTTTTTTTCAATTTTTTTACAGGGTAAAGATAGCCTAGGAAAATATTTGTACATAAAATAAATCAATTAAAGAAAAAACAAACACAAAACTCAACAAATTGCTGAATTGTAATATAATTTTCAGTAATTATTGAATAATCAGCAAATTTTTTTTTTATTAAGATGTTTCCATTCCAAATCTCAGAGGAAAAAGTTTACTATTATGATTACATATTTTAATGATTTATAAAAAAAAAATTGTACATGAACATGGATTTTTAAAATGTCTTTGACATATGAGAAAAACAATCTCCAAATTTATAAGAAGTTTAATCTTAGCAAAAATTCTTTGTGCCTTCACTTAAGAAAATAACAATTTTTTTCTTACATCTCAAAAAGATTGCATGAAAATTGTAGAGATGGAGTAGCTAAAGAAGGGTAAATGAACTATGTTTATTTTAGGTTTTATTCTGCTCCACTGGCTGGTATTGAGCATGGTTTCGATCTTCTTAAAAATATGTTTAAAACAAAAATACCTGAATTTTGATAAATGTAAGCACTCAGAGTATAATGATGATTGTTGTAGGAAATGACACAGCAACCTGAGTTCAAATCCTGGATGAGGCAGTTGGTATTTCACATAGCTCTAATACCCTCAGGAAAGGTATGAACTGAACAATTCTACCTCCACTTGGATATAAATAGTTGAACAGACTGGACTATTTAACCTTTGTATGGAAACCAGTGTGGGAGAAGGAAAACTCTAAATTCAAACCCGTAAAACTCTACTTAAAAAATTGATCTTTTGTTGCACCCAGCTTGTGGGGAGGGATTAGTGTATATAAGAAGATGGGTAGAGTAATTAAAGGCATTCATTTTCAATGTATTTTTTTATGGATACCAATTTTTACATCTTTGAAATTATAAAAAACATACTACACGATAAAATCTTGTTCGTTTCCAGGCAAAGTATAAGTATGAAAGAAGGTGGACTCTATTCAGTCGTTTTTTTTTTTAAATTGTATAAAAGGTTTTAAGAAGTTATTATATGTAAGTAAAATGGCAAAGAAAGAAAAGGGATTGCCCAATGGGCTGGGGCTGTAGAATATACCGACTGCACCTCTGCAGAGGGGTAAGATCCCCCCCTCCAATGAAGGTCCTGGATAAACAATCTGATGGTGAGGTTCCAGCAGTGCTGGAGCTTTGGATAATGTGGAGTGCCCCTTCATTGCCATTACTCCCGAGTCCACTCTGACCCGGAATGGTAGCACCTGATAGGGCCCTATCAATGGGTTAAATAGAACTAAACTGCATACTTACACTAAAATGAATTGTTTGAATTAGAACAATTTGACTAAACTGAATAGCTTACAATAGAAATATTTTTGACAATTAAACTGTGTACTTATGCTAAACTGAATTGTTTGAAATAGAATTGATAATTTGTATAAAAATGGATTTGGCACTAAATAACCTACAAAGGTTGATATGCCATAAAAACCAAAGAAAAGAGAGTGGAGGCTGGGGAAAAAGAAGAAAAGTACATTAGGTAAGAACTTGAGAGTAGAAAATAAAGGATCTAATAGAAATAAGAAAGCAAAGATGAAAAAATAAAAGAAAACAAAGGTTAATAGAGGAAAATGAGAAGAAGGAAATGATGAAGAAAGAGAGAAAATAAAAGAAGGATAAGGAAGAATAATTGAGAGGTAGGAGAAAAGAAAAACTGAGACAAAAAGATAGAGACGAAAAAGAAAGCAAAGATTAGTTGAGAAGGAAGAAAAAAAAGGGATATATAGAGAAAAAGGTAAAGAATCAAGGGAAAAGAAAAAAAGGAAGGATTGAGAGTGGGAGAGTGAGTAGGAGGAGAAATGATAAAATGAGCAAGAAAGAGGAGACAAGAAATAAAGAATATGATGAAGTAAAAGTAGATGAGATGGACAGAATGTAAAGAAAGAAAATGAATGAAATTAAAATTCTGATAGAAAAAGAAAAAGAAAGCAGATGAAAACAAAGCAACAAAACATTGGGGTAATTATGTGCACACAGCATGTAAAATGCAAGAAGGAACGAAGGCTAAAATGTCTGCAAGGTGTTATTAGGTTCCTTGCTTCTGTTCAGACTCACCCCACCTCCCTACTTGGCAGATTCCCTTCCTTTTCCACTATTAACACCTATGTCCCTACCTCCTTTCACCTACTCATCTAACTACACCTCCATATATTTTTCTTTTGTCATTTTTTTTGCCAGTAAAAACCATTGAACAGATCATGACAGCAAGAAAGAAATGAAAAATTTTGTGAATGCAAAACATCCCAAATAAAAATAATAATAAATAAGAGGAATAAATAATATGAATATCAATAAAGAAAAATATTTAAAAAATGAAGATGATGTGGTGTCAGTAAATATTATAATGTTCATATTAAACTGTTGTTGTTAATATGACATAAAAATGCAAGGCACATAAAAACCCAAGCAAAATAAAATTAATAAAATTGATGATAGGGAGGAGAAATAGAAAAGTTATAACAGTACTACACTTCAATATATAATGGCTATAGGTTTGGTTTGTTTGGTTTTATGGCATATCAACCTTTGTAGGTTATTTAACGCCAAATCCATTTTTATGTAAATAATCTGTTCTAATGAAAACAGTTAAGTTTAGCATAAGTACACAGTTTAATTGTCAAAAACATTTCCATTTCAAACTATTCAAGCAGTTATATGTAATAATTCAGTTAAGTTTAAATACAGTTTTAATGTCGAAAAACAGTTCTATTTGAAATAATTCAGTTAAGCATAAGCACGCAGTTTAAGTGTAAGTACGGTTTAATTGTCAAAAATGTTTCTATTTCAAGCTATTCAGTTTTCTCAATTCATTTTAGCATAAGTATGCTGTTAGTTCTATTTAACCCATAGATAGGGCCCTATCAGGTGCTACCACTCCGGGCCAGAGTGGACCTGGGAGCGATGGCAATGAAGGGGTACTCCGCATTCCCCAAAGCTCCAGCACTGCTGGAACCTCACCATCAGATTGTTTAGTGTCATATCCAGGACACTCGTTGGGGTTTTTTTTTTTACCCCTTTGCAGAGGTGCAGTCAGTGTATTCTACAGCAATATAATGGCTATAGTAACCTTATGATACTTCAGTATATAAAGGCAATAATAAGTCTTATCATATTCCAATATATGAAGTTTATAATAACCTGACTATACTTCAGTATATAAGTAGTAAAGTTGGCGACCTTAGTTGAGGGTGACCCAAAAGCTCCCTTTTCAATAGCTACTACACCGAGGTGTAGGAGAGGGTGCTACTTCTTCCCTGGATTGCTCCACTTTACCGTTGATCCTTACCATATAATGCTGAGTGTTCAGCAAGGTGGCATCAAGTACCATTTTTTGAGTCTTTGGTATGACTCAACCTAGGATTGAACCCAAGTCTCCTAGAACACTCTATTCATGAGGCTAATAAGCTGTAATAATTATATACTTCAATATATAAAGGCTATAATAACCTTATTATATTCCATTATGTCAAGGATGTAATAAACTTTTTATACTTTAAATGCCTTGTTTATCATTACATTACTCAATGATAGTTTGAGTTATGTTCTGTAAGTTTTAATGGGACTCTTGAGGATATTTTTTTCATATTAATTTTTCAAAATTCTAAAGCTTTTTTTTTTAATAAGAGTTTTGATTTACAATGTAAACATAGTGATAAACTCGACTTTAACTTTGTTTCCATCAAGTTAGCTCAACTGAATCATGATTTGTTTGTTTAACTATAAAAAGTAGACATCAGACTAAACATTTCCTAACCAGAAACCACAGTTACAATCTTTTACATGTTTTTTTTTCCAGTCATGAGAAACTATCTATATACTGTGTATTCAATACTTTCTGTTATTCTCAAATAATGTTACCAAAGCTGTTTCAACTGACCTAACTAACCACAGATCCACAATCAAAAATAGTTATACCACTCAATAGTCATAAACAAGGAAAAATATCAAAATTAGTTTTTTACAGTTAATAATCATAATGTTTATGTTACTTTTCTGTAATCAGGATATTGAAAAATACAGGAGTTAGAATAATCAAGTTTGGTAGAAATTAATGGCAAGAAGAAGAATATTTTTCATAAGCTATATTGTTGATAGTGTGGAGAATGAAAATTTTAATGGTGGTATTATGTTTTTTTTTATTTTGGTTTATGGCATATCAACCATCATTGTTTACTTAATACCAATTCCAGTTTTTAAATATATATCAAATCTATATGATTTGTAAACACATTCTGTAGATAAAAGATCAAACAGTTATATTTCTAACAATTCAATTTAGCATAAGTCAACAAAGTTAAATTGTTCCAAGTATTGCTATCACTAACAATTCAATTAAACATCAGTCATTTGTTTACACACAATTAAAGGATCAAACAGTTCTATTTCAAGCAATTCAATTTAGAATAAGTGATTTGTTTGCACACAGTTTAAATGTCAAACAGTTCAATTTAACCTAGAGATTTCAGGTGCTACCACTCTGGGAGTGATGGTAATGAAAGGGTGCTCTGCATTCCCCAAAACTCCAGCATTAATGGAGCCTCACCATCAGATTGTGTAATGACATATCTAGGACATTCATTGTAAGTGTGTGGAGATCTTACCACTCTGCAGAAATGCAGTTGGTGTATTCTACAGCCCCAGCTGACTGGGCTAGGTAATATTAGGATTATCTTTGAGAATGAAAATAGCAGTGATCTTAATGGTCAGAAAGAGAAGTTTTATTGAGATACCATGCTCCACTTTACCTTTGATACGTACCTTATAATGCTGAGTGTTAAGCAAGGAGGTATCAAGTACCATTTTTTGAGTCTTTGGTATGACTAGATCTGGGATTAAACTTCTTGGGCCATTAGAGAACACTTGACCCATTAGGTCAATGACCCGGTATATTTGCAGATATAAAACTGTATGATATGGCAAAAATGACATGGTGTTAAGAGATTTTTGTTAGTACAATTTATTGATTGATTGATTTTAATGGTATGTTAAACTGTCAAAGGTTATTTTATATCTAGAATTTAGGAAATCGGACACATTACATGTTCACATTTACCATTTTTGTGTACTTGTTTCTGAAGAGTTTTTTTGCACATGATCCTATGAGATATGAATAATTTATAAACAGATCTGACCCAGACATGAGACTCTAATAAGAGCTACTACTCTGATCAGAATAGACCTGGGAATAATGGTAATGAGGTAGCAAAGCACACTCTTCAGCTTTGGAGCTCTACCTACAGATGCAGTTTATTGTCATACCCAGGACACCACTTCTTTTAGCAGGGAGGAAGAGGGTTCACCCCTCTGCAGGGGATAGAATCAGCAGGGTGTTGCATAATTTGTGATAAAATGATTTAAAGAATAAAACCACAGAGCATATATTCGCATTCATCCTTATAATTCTAATTCCTCAAGGGAGATAGTTATTGAAGACTACTTACAGATTACTTCCCCTTATTCATTTGCAATTAATTATGATACAAATTCTATAAATAGGATAGGATTCAGCATTGAAGCTTAATGGATGCTGGAAATTCTCTTTAAGTGGATCTAATAAAAATATCCTTAAAGTCCAGGTTATGAATAATATTCAATTCTTGAAAGGAAAGAGCACTGAAAATTAAATCTATTCGACTTCTTGGATCTCAGCTGATGAATTATTTCAAATTAGCAGTAGTTACCCATATTACATCCGGGTTTTAAGATGGTTATTGATGCTTATAATATACTTTATGTTAAAATCTTTTTACTTGTGTCTAATATGCATCTCTCTTTCAAAATCTAATATCCTAAACACACTGTTAGCAAATATTAGAATATATTGACTTTATCTCCTGCAAAGAAGTAAGACACTTACAAAAAGGGGAGTCCTGGGTACCATACCAAATTGCATCTTTTGGATAGGCTCTACTCCAGGGGCTCTGGAGATTGTGTAGTATCCTTAAATTGCCATTACTCTCAGGTCCACTCTGAACTGGAGTGGAAGTATCTATGAGGGTCTGATGTATTGGTCAAAAAGATCTGTTAGCAGATTATTTGTATAAGAATATTAGATATCATATAACCCTGCGCAAAAAAAAAAAAGAAAAAAAAAAGAAAAGAAAAAACTTTCAAGAAACTGCACAAAAAATGTAAATATAAATGTACAATTTATGCAATTTCCTCACCTCTAGGCATAAAATAATGCCAGTCAGGTTAAGATACCATTAAAATCAAACACTTAATCTAATATTAATATTTTCATTATAAAAATCACTTGATAAACAACACTGCATGTGATGTATCTATTCTACATGTTTGATAAAACAAATTTTTTTCTTTAGTCCATATTCTGAGATCCAGTTTAGCTATATATATATATTGTAAATCAAGCACTCTTTTAGAGCCCTTTCCTTCACTTCAACTTTTGAAGTGAATATTTCTTGAAAAGAAAAAAAAATTCCCCAAAGAAAAGATAGTCATTTCCTTACTGTGTAGATAAAGCTACATTAGAAAAAAAATTTTCATACAAAATTAGACACCTTAGTAGCTCTATTTTCCTTCTCCAAAACTGGTTGTGTAACCAAATTTGATTAACCCAGTCTGCCCTATTTATCTATAGCTGAAGGGAGAACAGATAGATTTGTAATATAATGGCCGAGGGATTTCGTGCCTTTGGGTTTAGTTAGGCTGAGAACCTTTCGGCTCAGTGCATGGGTTACTTAGGTGCAACATTAACACAGGTGTTCATGCACGCGGGCGGAACGGACGTGTCACTCAGAGATGTCACAATAGCCCAGATGGGAAATGAGACTAGAGAGTGCGGGTGATGTCATGCACCGGAAGCGCGTGGGGGATTTTGGGGATTTTGAAAAAGTCAGTTGAGTTGAGTTCTGCCTCGGGAGAAGACAGTTGGCTTTCGCTTGCTCACTGAAGCCAGGCCAATGGCCTTGTGGCAGGTACCACACATATTGGGGGTGCAGATGGAAAAGTCATCATAGAAAGATTGTGCATCTCTCTTATGTCAAAACCTTTAACTCAAAGGTAATAAAAGGTTTTGTACCTGAACTAAGAAGTCGTTATGTGTTTTTCGTGTTTCAGGACTCCTATGTTCTTTGTATATATGTTATGAACATTCTATGTATGTTTCACATATCCATATCATGGATATGGTACAGATTCAGGCCTTTACCAAGGGCAATATTGCAAAGGGAAACATAAACAGTTTTATTCAGGACTTGAATTAAGGTTGCCAATTCCATTTCCTATGAAGATAACCAATATGCTAAATGTGCCTCCATGAAGAGGTAAGTAATTATTTATTAAGCAAGACCAAAAGTATGGGGCACTCAGTGAGAATAACTTACCAACCATCACACTATTTGAGATACCCATATGTTATGTAATGATCATTCTTAGTGGACTTGGTTGGTTGGTTATCAACCCTTGTTGGTTATTTAATACCAAATCCTATCGATCTATCTATATATATAATTTGAAAGTGAATAGTTTGTAGGTCACAAGTTAGAGCTCATTTGTTTGCACACAGTTAAATGACTTCAAGTATTGCTATTTAACATTAGTAATTCTATTTATCAAGTAATCCCATCTAATATGAAGAACTCACACACAGCTGTATGATTTCAAATAATTAATAATCCTTAGTAAAAGATTGAATAATTCTATCTGACCCATAGATGGGACCCTAACAGGTACCACCACTTCAGGGTCAGAATGGACCAGAGAGTAATAATAATGAAGGTGTATTCTATGATTCCCAAGCTTTAAGACTGGAGCTTCACCCATCAGATGCAGTTTAGTGTTATACAGAGGCCACAAAAATCATTCTTAAACATTAGTAGTCATTGACTAAACTTAACTTAATTTGGAACAAGGCCAAAGTATGGGACATTCAATGAGAATCGAACTTAGTTACAATGGTCAGCTAGCCTAACTTGCTAACTATTACATCACACAAGATGCCTATAGATGGAATTGCAGAAGTAAGTAGGTGTAAAAGGAAGGTCTTGGAGGTAACAGAAGGTGAGTGTAAGAGAGAGAGAGAGAGAGAGAGAGAGAGGAAGGAAGACGGTTGAGGCTACAGAAGAAAAGTAGGAAACAGTGTACAAGAAATACAGGAAGTGTTTGAAATTTAATGCAAGACAAACGCAACAGGAAGGATTTTAGACATGTTTAAATCACAGAGCAACAATCTCAAATCAGGAGAGAGAGAGAGAGAGAGAGAGATTTTTCCTTACAAGGTCACTGCATTGGCAACAATAACAAAAAATTTCAAAAAATTAAATAAACCACAAAATACACCATGAAAAAAAAAAAAAAAAAGAAGAAAGAGGAGAGGAATTTCTTGTGTGATAATTCTGTCCAAGTACATTTTATGTAAGGATTAATACACCATGATTTTTCTTTTTCTGTTTTTCAAGTGTGTCCCTTACTTGCCAATTAAAAACCCATATTTACTCAGAAATTTAGGGGAGAAAAAAGATAATGCCTTTCCTTAAAATGGAGAGAGGGACATGCATTATTTTAATGATTTTTTCTCGTTTTCATTTTTTTGTTAAGCTAAATGATGTATTTGGAGGCTCACTTTGGAAGAATGTTATGTGTGTGCGAGTGTGTGTGAGAGAGTTTGAAGAGATGAAAGACAAGTAAGTGGTGTCTAATGGTCCACAATTTAGGTAGCTTTTCATAGTTTCAGAAAGGAGATGGGGAGCAGTCAGTTGTCCATCATACAAATGGACTAATGGGTGCAATTCATTGGACAATGTGGAAATGGCTATATATATATATATATATATATATATATATATATACACACACACACACACACATTTGTGTGTGTGTGTGTGTGTGTGTTTATGGGTATATAAGAATCAATATGTCTGCATTTTTGTGTGTGTATATAAGTATGTCTCCAAAGTAAGTGTTGATAAAAATAAGTTATTATGAGCTTATATAAAAGTCACAAGATGTGTAAGTTGCTTATGTAAATGATGCTAATTATATCTATAAATGCATGTATTTAGATGGAAGATTTTGAATATGTATGTGTGTGCAAATATAGGTATCTGCAAAATTGTGTATATTGCATATATACAAGAACCTATTTGAATGTAAGTACGAGGATCATTAAATAAGTTTCCAGAGTTTTTTTCGTATGGGCACTTTTATTGATAGTACACACATGAAACTCTAGTCCCCTTTGAAGTAATCTCCTCCAGCTGCAATGCACTTGTACCATTCCAACAACTTCTGGAAGGTCCCATAGAAGTTCTCTTGTGTGAGCGTGTCAATGACCTTCATTACAGCCTCTTTCATCTCAGTTGTCTCATAACGACAGCCTCTGAGCTTAGGGAATAAGCAAAAGTCACAGGGAGCAAGGTCTGGACTATAGGGAGGCTGAGGAACTGTCCTGATGCCCATCTTGGTCAAATAGTCTGTGACAAGTATGGAGTTGTGGACTGGTGCATTGTCCTGGTAGAAATGCCACTGACCCAATTTGAAGAGTGTTGGCCTATTCCGACAGAATCTCTTGCTGAACTCCCTTAAAACCTCAACATAGTAACCCTAACCCTAACCCTTTGGCCAATCAACTCTGGTTTATTGACTTGCTTACTCCTCCCACACCTCTCATCATCCCTCACAGACTCCCTGCCTTGCTTAAATCTCTTCTACCACACAAAAACTCATGCTTGATTTATGCAAGATGCTCCAAAAGCAGTCTGAAGCATTCCATACATTTCTGTGGCATTTTTTCCAAGTTTAAAACAGAATTTTATCGCATATCGTTCTTCTAAAGTGTCCTCACTTCCAGATTGCATTTTTGAAATTCACCAGCTATGACAATCAGGCTTTAGTAGGGTGTATTCCAGTTGCTGCTGTAGTTGTTCATTTGAACCTGAAATCATAAAAATTGGTCAGTCATCTCATAAGATGTATAGCAATAACATACTGAATTTTCAAGAGTCTACAACAATTTCAAATGCCAGTACAAAAAAGTCTGGAAACTTATTGAATACACCACGTATATGAATACAGAGATGATCATTTAATACATGACTGTGCCACCATGTGTGTGTGTGTGTGTATATATATATATATATATATTTACATACACAGAAACAAAATCGAGTATATTCTTATGCATTCAAAATTTTATAAGTGTAAATACCTATAAATACATTTGGTTTGTTTGTTTGGGTTTTATGGCATATCAACCTTTGTAGGTTATTTAATGCAAAATCCATTTTTACACAAATTAACACTTCTATTTCAAACAATTCAGCTCAGCATAAGTACATTTTAATTGTCAAAAACATTTCTATTTTAAGCAATTTAGTTTAATCAAACAGTTCTAATTCAAATAATTCGATTTAGTGTATGTACAGTTCCCATCTCAAAAACAGTTCCATTTCAAACAAATAAGTTAAGCATACAAAAACAGTTCCATTTCAAACAATTCAGTTTAGCTTAAGTATGCAGTTTAAATGTCAAAACAGTTTTATTTCAAGCAATTCAGTTTAGCCTAAGTACGCAATTTAGTTCTACTTGACCCATAGACAGGAATCTATCAGGTCCTACCACTTCGCGCCAGAATGTACCTAGGAGTGATGGCAATGAAGTACTCTACATTCCTCAAAGCTCCAGCATTACTGGAGCCTCACCATCAGATTGCTTAGTGTCATATCCAAGACACTCGTTGGGAGTGGGGGGGGGATCTTACCCGCTCTGCAGAGATGCAGTCAGTGTATTCTATAGTTCCAGCCAACTGGACAAAATACATTTGGTTTGGTTTCTTTATTTAATGGTGTATCAACTTTTGTGTTTTATCTAATACACAAGTCCTCATTGAAGAAAAACAGTAGTGGTACTATGTAACACATAGCTGAAAGGATAAAAGGGTTCATACCTTTCCTAAGAGTATTAGCCCAAAAGTGAGTGCAATAATGCAACTGGAGTTCAAACTCACAACAATGTTCCAGTCCAGCACATTAGGCACTATGCCACAGGGACTCCCCCAAATACATCTGGGTACATGTGAGTAACCCTTAAAAAAGTGACTTGTAGAGGATCATTATTTGTTTAAAATATAAATGTTTTTGTCTTTGATAACTTTGCATGCATAAGAATATACTCAATTTTGTCTCTGTGCATGTAAGTATATATATATATATATATATATATATATATATACACACACACACACACCTGGTGGCACAGTCATGTATAAATGATCATCTCTGTATACATATACGTGGTGTATTCAATAAGTTTCCAGACCTTTTTGCATTGGCATTTGAAATTGTTGTAGACTTTTGAAAATTCAGTATGTTATTGCCATACATCTCAATACATCAATCATAGAACCTGGAGGAAATGGACTACTTCATATTCGAGATATTTTTTGTTATTTTTTTCCCCCACTCAATAGCCAGTTTTTATATTTGTTTTTTTTTAATGTTGTATAGTGGCTTGTACCATATGACTTCGAGTATTGTGGAGGTATAAAAGACATTGTGTTTCTTAAGCACGAGGGTTCTACAAGATCTCGGTCAGTGGTTAGACTAACTTCAGACGTAACACCCACAACGCGAGACTTATAATATTTGTTGGACAGTACACTTGAGTTAATAAATAATTAACTCTTTATTTTACTGTATCTCTTCCTTACCATGATACAACAAAAAAACTGCCTGATGAATAAGATTTTGACTAGTGTCTTTAACTTTTTAAACCCCAATAGGATCTGTTTTCAAGAAAATATCTCTTAAAATACGTCAATATTTACATGTCTCGGTTATTTCATAATGTTTCAGCCTCTGTACTCTTCAGTCTTCTTTAGATGCAAGTTTAGTAAATTTTATGTCTGTTTTTCTACATGAAAGTGTATGATTTTATCTGCAGATACATATATTTGTGTGAAAGGTTTTCAGTGTAGTAACTTACTAAGCTTTTGGGCACTCAAATGGACTCAAACTCACCTGTGAAGGTTTGCTAGTCTAACTTGCTTGTTAAGCATGCAAATTATCTCCCCTGATACTCTCGAGGAGAGAAGGCGTTATTCAATGACCGGAAGTAAACAAACGGCCATATTGGTTTATGTGTGAGTGTAAGTAGAAGGGTGTAATAAAGGCGTCTCCGTATGCAGAGTGTTAAAGTCTGAGTTCTTTGTTTTTAACATTGCTAACCACCACGCCACCTGAGATACTCAAAGGTTTTCAGTGTATAACAATGGAAGTGTTTACACTTTTACAAGAGTAAATGTATATTCATATACATGCAATACATAACTTGATAGATGGATGGATGTAATCATGCATTTGTATATAACAAAGTAGAACTCTTTGATAATAACTATCTTTTTTTTCTCCAGATTTTTGGACAATTTTCAGGTAGTCTAAAATTCTAAAAGTAGACTAATCTGAAATGTTTATAATTTTGCAGCAGAATCTGCTGCTATTACCAGGACTTGCAGAATAATTGTCTTCACTTTATTGTTTAGTAGTTCATGCTTAAAATATGTCCTTGTTCATTGCTTAGTCAGTTAATTTTATAGCATGCCAACTTTTAATGGGTTATGTAATGCTGAAGTTAGTTCTTTTATTTTGCAGGCAATTTTATGGTTTCAAGTAACTAAGGATAATAATTATTTGCAAATAAATATGGCTTCAAGTAACTATTCTTAATACTAAAAATTTGCATATCAGCCAAATGAGTAGAGCATTCACAAATGGTCCGGGAGATTGGGGTTCAATCCCAGATAGAGTCATACCAAAGACTCAAAAAAATAGTATTTGATGCTGCCTTGCTTAACACTCAGCACTATAAGGTAAGGATCAAGGGTAAAGTGGAGCAATCCAGGGAATGGAGTAGTGCCCTCCTATACACCTCAGTGTAGTAGCTATTGAAAAGGGAGCCAACTTTACTTTTATATGGTTTAAGCATTTTTATCCAATACTAATAGTTTTCAAATAGATTTATTTGGCCTATACATCGGACCTTACAAAAACTACCACTTTGGATCACAGTGAACCTAGGAGTAGTAAAGAGTTGATATCATACTCCTCAGAGCTCAAGAACTGCAACCTCACCACCTGATGCAGTTTAGTAGAATACTCAGGATACACTTCAGGAGGAAGTGTTCTTACTACTCACCAGGGGATGGAATCGGAGTATTCTAAGCTCTCTTGATAGGGTGCATGTTTTTGTTGCTGTGGAAATTATTTTTACATTCTCAATAAACCAATTACAAAATTTATCTGTAGCAACGTCTAAATATAACAAACTAAAGTAAAAGAGGAAAAGAATGATTCACAGTTGATAAAATCACCCTGAGATTGAAAAGAGATCATTGGTGGCTTCCAAAAGCTCATTCAACAGAAAATGAGGAAATATATCAGGCCAATGGAAAACTTTACTAAAACCAATCACACTAAGAAAAAGGGTTAAAATGTTTAAGCACATGCAGAAGTTTTTGTACATTTGGGCAAATGTGATTTTTTAGCAGGTTTTTACTAGTGATTATGTTGTGTGTATATGTGCAAATGAGGACTGAAAGCCACTTAGTCAATTATGAAAAAAAAAAATCTGAGGGTAAAGAGTGCAAAGCCATTCCTCTCGCTCTTCCTTTCTCCTCACTTTCTTTCCCAACACAATATCAACCCTGAATTGCAGTAACTAGTTGGCATGCTTTCTCAAATAGCCAACCATTTCCGGCACCAACAAAGTACATCTACAAAGATAGATCACCAAAATAAGTAATGTCCCTCCCTCCCTTTTATACAAATGATTCAACATAAATCTGTTTATATAGATACACACACACACACAAATTACTTCAACATAAATCTGTTATATGTGCATATATGTTTCAGCATAAATCTGTTACACACACACACACATACACACACAAAACTATACACAAATCCTTTGAAATAAAATATGGTAGAGAATGCACACATAAATACACAAACACACTAACACAAACAGTATCTGAATAAATACAATATTTATACACTAATCCTCCAATGTTATTCATGTATTTGTAAAGATGCCTCTCTCTTTCAAACACACACACATATATATGTATGTATAACACAGGATCTCTACAAACAGAAATAGTTTCACATATGTATTTAAAAAACATTTAAGATATTGATATTCATTGCAGTTTTGTAAAGAAAAAACTTGTTGATTTTTTCTATTAAGGCTTTCTGCAGCAACAGGTGTTTCAATGCCATTCAGGCTGCTAAAAACTATAGCTGTTGAGAAGGCTTTGTGTGTGCTTGATTTCAGCAAAACAAATCCTCTTACTGTTCTCCATTAGGCAATTGGTCAATGATTGGTACAAGATATTTGTATAAATGAAAAAACAATTGGAGTGTGTCCATGCTAGTAACCTATTCACACTACAGAAATTCACAAGGACAGGAGTTGCAAATTTCAGACCAGACAGTTTGGAAAATTTTATGGAAACAGTCCAAAACTATTGCATACAAACTGCATTTATTGCCAAATCTAAGAGACGAGGACAAAATGAGATATAATTTCTGTTGAGAAATGCTGAAAAATTATGAAGATGGGTTTAAGAAGTGTCTAATTTACAAGTCAGCTTTAAGTTCCAGTGATAAACTTTGATATGATAATATTCTTTTAGGCCAAAAACCTGTTCATAGAAAATGTATTTAGAAAATAATGAGACTGATTTTTATTTTTCAGGTTGGCAACTCTGATAGAAAATCAGAAGATCAATATTAATGCACCACAAATCAATCTCAATATCAAATACTGATCAGACCAAATGAAAATCTTCTCTTTTATCACATTTTCCTCAGGTTGTGAAGTGACTGGTTGAATAGTTTGATTGACTGATTTTAACAGCAAGTCAACCTGTCTAGGGTTATTTTATGCCTGAGTAACTGTAAGAGAGTATTTTTGCACACAGTTATGATATTAAGTATTCCTATCAATACAAATAATTTGCCGACAGTAATATAGTTTCAAGTATTCCAATCTAATACTAATAAAGTAAAGTTGGCGACCATATTCGAAGGCGACCTGTAGGCTCCCCTTTCAATAGCTACTACATCAAGGGGTAGAGGAAGGCATTACTCCATTCCTGGGATTGCTCCATGCTACCCTTGATCTATACCTTATAATGCTGAGTGTTAAGCAAGGTGGCATCAAGTACCATTTTTTGAGTCTTTGGCATGACTCAACCTGGAATTGAACCCCGGTCTCCTGGGCCATTGCCAAATACTCTAACCATTATGCCAATGACCTGGTCGGTTTCAAGTAACTATTAATAATCCTTGATAAACAATTATAACTTCAAGTAATTATTCTTAATACAAATAATTTACAGTTATATTGTATCAAATATTCCTGTTTATTACTGATGGTTTTTAAAGAGATCTATTTGACCCATAAATGGAACCCTATCAGGTACTACTGCTTTGAGAGTAAAGGTAATGAAGGGATACTCAACACTCCTCAAATTTGCAGATACGGTGCCTGGCCATCAGATCCAGTTCAGTGTCATACCCAGGACACTTTTTTTGGTAAGGCTCTTACTCCTCAGTAAAAATATAGTCAGTGTATTCTAAGCCTTGCTAATGAGGTGGTCATTGATTAGAATAGAGTTTATCTTCCACAGTTTTTGGTCATCTAAAAATACTTTGTGCCATCTAAAAAAAACTGTACACAGGATAGAATTTGATCTCCATAAGCCTGTGTTAATTTGTTGAATGTTTTTGTTGCAGTGTCCACAAGTCTGACATAAAATTTGATCATGCATTTCATTTTCAGGATACACTTAACTAAGACAATAATAAGCAAATATGAATTGAATGTTTTCACATGTGTTCAAGGTTAATATTAATCAGCTGATTTTCAATCAGTTTTGCCATCCTGAAAAAAAAATCAATTTAATTACTTTCTAGACCAACTTTGTATTTCCTCTTTTCAGTTGATCCTAACCACTGAAAACCTAACTTAGTCAGAAGGTATTATATAACCATCGATAAAGACGGCAGAAGTAGAGTAAAGGCGTACCAGAATATCAACGGGCAATGTAGTTAGAGAACCTAGTAACTGCAGTAAGAGTAAAGAAAGAAAGCCTGAGCCATCCTTTGGGCTGGCTTGGGAGGAGTAATAAATTTACATTCAAAACACACACACATATATATATATATATATATATATATATATATATATATATATATTAAATATATACATACATATATATATACAAAAGTATATTTAAATGGTTGCTCACTTTGTTAAGTATGTTTAAATGTACATGAATGTTTAACTTTGTAAGTTGTTGTGCAAAAGATATAAAAATGTTCATATATATATATATGTCAGTTGAAGTGCACCTGTATGTAAGTATGTGTTGTATATGCTAATGTATTTTCTTTATCTGAAGACACCAAAGACTGATTTACAGATGAATAATCACAAAATACGCCTCTCTATCTTCCTGTTCATTTTTTGTATTTCATTTTACCAAATTATATATATATATATACATATATGTATAAAACAGCATTCCTATAAAACCATATAAACATATATTTTCATATGTAAAGTATATCTTTTAGCAAAAATGAAAAAAGCTGCCAAAGGTCTGTGGGCAAAGAGACAATATTTTGAAATACAAGCAATAAACATACAATGATCCATTGTATTTGGAAAGTAATTTATATGATGAGTTTACAAGTGGAATTATGAAGTTACACCTACTTAACTCTTTATGCTCTGTCTAAAATAAATCATAATTTTAGTTTCCAGGATAGGTACCCCATTTTGGTTGGTTTCTTTTTAAATAGCATATCAACCTTCATAGGTTATCTAATGCCAAAGCCATCCTTGTCGAAGAACAGAAGTGATACTATCTAATCAATGGCTGGAAGGATAAAGGGGTTCATACCTTTCCCAAAGTCATTAGTCTGAAAGTGAACATAATAGCACAACTGAAGTTCGAACTCACAATTTGCAATCCAGCGACTATGCCATGAGGAGTTCCCTATCCCAACTTAGTGTAATGGTTAGCAAGCAGACCTCAGAGACCAATTACTACTGAATCATCATCATCAAGGCATACTGAATTTTTACTGTCTTTACAGGTGGGGGCACAAAAATGCCTATTGCAAATTTCCCACAAATTATTCCTCTTGCCTTGAGTAAATTTTTTTTATCTACCATAAATTCCCCTCCCACTTGTTCTTCATTTTAGTCTTTATATAAATGTATATTGCTCGTCATTTTGTTTGTCACTTTGTCATTCGCTACACTGAAGATGTCTCTAGTTGCGGCTGAAAGTGCTTGGGAAGCATATGATCCCTTCCTAAATTCATTGCATCCAAAAATCAAACAACTCATATGAAGACTTAAATGGATCAGTAATATCAAGTCAGTGTCCATTTGCCGAAATGAATTTATAATAACAATTTAACCAGGTTTGAGTTTCCCTGTAATCGCATTATATATATATATATATATATATATATATATATATATATATATATATATACACACACACACACACTCATTTAGTAATCTATTATTTAAAAAGCATTTGATAAATCAGAAGTGCTCAAATTCTGACCAGCATGGCAGAATAAAAACTAAAAGAATTTAGAATCTCTTTTTGTTTTATTTCGCAACTAGCAGTTTCATATGAAATAGAGGACATAATCATCAGATAAAACTTTATTTGCCAAAACAAAGAGGGTAGAAAAAAATATTTACTACTAAAATCACAGCACTATCACTGATGTGGTGTGGATATAATCCTCTGCTCCATAAAGAGCCTATAGAATCACAATGTAGGATAATACTGAGTGGGCTTTGATATTGATAACTTTAACGTTCATCTTTGTGCTCTTGTTGTATAGGAGTACCAAAATTCACCACCACATTTATTAGAGAATGAGGAACACAATTTGGACATGGCTTAACATATCCTCATGCCAAACAATATACAATAATTCATGATAAATTAAAAATAAAACATTTATTCCCTGTACAAACTTAAGAGAAGGATGGAGGAATTACATAAAATACAAAATGTAAATTATAGCGAAAGCTGTGGTCTTAAGACCTACATCAAAGCATTGTATCGTGTGGTACGACACAAGGTTTGTCGGGGCCAAGGTTCTTCGCAGTTGGAAGACGCCCACATTCCTATGTGCTTCTTGTTGTCAAAGCCAGAACAAAAAGAGTATGAGAGCATTTAACTGACTTGCCACTAAGTGAGTACATGCCAAAAGGTCATTTTTATAGTGGGGAGCTATGTACAAATTGAGACTCGTGCCTGGTTAGACCAAAAAAAAACTTGGTCTTGTTAACATTTCCTTATTGGGGCGCCTCAAGTGTCAAACAATAAACTCAACCTTGCAAAGCAGGTATAACCTGGGGGAAGAAGGCCCCTGGAGACCAGGAATGAAAAGAGAGATATTTGACTTTGCCGCACATTTTATAATGCTACTTTAGGCCCGCTACCAAGCAGCCATTAGAAGTACTATTTTGGAAAGCAAGAGATGTAATTCCTTCAATAACAAGAGATATTGCACATGTATGCATTGTTCATATAAAACTGTTCAATATAACTATTTATTAAGTTTAGTTTAGGACAAGGCCAGAAGTATGGGGCACTTAATGATAAACTCACAATTATATGCTAGCCTAGCTTGCTAACCATTACACCATGCGAGGTGCCAAAACTTCTCTAAGTCTGAAATGGAGCAGTTCAGGATATTTTAAAATAAAATTAAAAACCGGACAACAATATGAGCTAGAAAGTAAAAACCTTTAAAAGAGTTTTACAGGAAGAGCCTGGGACAGAGAAACAAAAGCAGTTATTGTATTGGAGATAAACAACTGCTGGGATCTAAGCATAAGAGAAAGGGGCAACAAAAGTGTGTGTGTGTGTGTGTGTATGAGAGGGATGGGAGAATGAGGAGTAAGGGCAAAAAAAAAGGAAAGGGTAGGTTGAATTGACATCAAAGGAAGAATTGTTACCCAGAACAGGAAGTAATGAAAAAAATTAAGGAAAATAGAAAGGTTTAACTAATACAATAGTGAATAATATAAAAGAACCTTTTTGAATATTCACAGAACAGAACAAAACAAAATAAAACAAAAATAATCACTCCCAACAATAAGTTAAAATGAGAGAGAGAGAGTATGAAGTGCTTAAACAATACCATTCTTTTGCTTTTAAGTTTTTAATAGCAAAAGAGATGGAACACTGATTCATAAACATAAACTTAAAGGTGCTGTAAATTAAAATACTTATTAGCTGCGTTACATTTCTTGACCCAAAACCAATTTAAAAAATTATGTAGTAATTTAAATACAGCTGCCAAATTTGAGATTAAAAAAATTGGATAGATATTAAAAACAAAAACAAAAAACTTCCTGTCATCAGTGGCTAGGGATATATCACACAGCTTCAAGAAGCTGTTCAACCATATATGTATTTACCCAACCCCTCTGCCACAGGCAGGATGTGACACAGGCAATTTTTAAGGAGAGTGAAGCTGAGCTGATTTCAGAGTTTTCGTTCTCATAGACTGGTTGCTTGCTTAACCAAGGTTAGAGAATTGAGTTTGCCTAACTATTTACACATAACTGGAGGTAGAGTTGAATAAGACAGAAAATTTTTTTTTCCCCCCCAAGAAAATGAAAGTTGTACCGTGTTCAAAGTTACTTCAAAACACATTTTTGCTTAAGCTCTTTATTTATGATATTTTTTTAATCAAACAGTATGAAAAAAAAATGTATATCATAAAACCAGCTCATTGGTCTAGTGGGTAGAGTGTTCGCCAATGACCCAGGAGACCGGGGTTCAATCCAAGCTCGAGTCATACCAAAGACTTAAAAAATGGTACTTAATACCTCCTTGCTTAACACTCAGCATCATAAGGTATGGATCAAGAGTAAAGTGGAGCATTCCTGGGGAAGGAGTAGCACCCTTCCCGACACCTTGGAGTAGTAGCTGTTGAAAAAGGAGCCTTTGGGTCACCCTTGATTACAGTCACCAACTTTACTTTTACTATATTGTAAAAAATAATCTTAATAAAAATGGCTGTTTGCTCACCAATGGTCCAGGAGACCGGGGTTCAATCCCAGGTTGAGTCATACCAAAGATGCAAAAAATGTACTTGATGCCACCTTGCTTAGCACTCAGCACTATAAAGTAAGGATCAATAGTAAAGTAAAGCAATCCAGGGAATGGAGTAGCGCCCTCCTCTAGACCGTGGTGTAGTAGCTATTGAAAAAGGAGCCTTCGAGTTACCCTCAACTAAGGTTGCCAACTTGACTTATGTAAGATGATCAAGAGAAGTAATATTTAATTTATCTTTTTATTTTCTAATTTTAGATAATTGCGGTGAGTTTAAGGGTATAAAATTAATTAATATTAAAAAGAAAAAAATTCGAAAATTAACAGTTTTGCTCTTTTTCCCTTTCAATTTCAGTGTTCAAATTTTATCCATAAAATTTAAATAAAAAACAGTCATCGAAAAAATACAATAAAACTTTTAATAATTTATTAACAATTTATCATTTTTCAAATGATTTAAATCAAAAAATAAAAGGAAGACAAATCAAAGATTACTTCCCTTGATCCCCTTACATAAACAGGCATTTTTATTTGGATTTATTTTTTGATGTAACCAATTTTATACGAGGTAAATTTTTTTCATACAGTTTGATTAAAAAAGAAATCACAAATCAAGAGCTTAAGCAAAAATAAGTTGTTTTGAAGAAAGTTTGAATGAAGTACAACTTCCATATCATTATGAAAATTATTACTAGTCAATTGAACTCTACCAAAATTGATTCATGCCTTTCCTAAGAGCATTAGTGTGAATTAAAATGCAAACAACCGAGTTCAGGATTTGAATTTGGATTGCCAATTACATTCTTGTAATCATTATGCTAGGTACTCCTCTTCTAGAGGCAACCCTACAGGGGAATGCCAAAGAAGTTCACCACTTCAATAAACTTGCAGTGAGGGGACCAACAGAATTGAACACTCAAAGGTTATCTGTGTATATTTGTCATATTTAAGTATCATAACTCACCACTATAATTATTTGAGTGTGAGAGAAAAACAATTCAGATACTTGTAGCAAAGGAAATGTATGTTGAGGGACCAATAAATTTGTCGATCCCGCAAATGTTTATAAAATGAAGGAGTAATGTGGACTAGGCAAGAATGACAAAGGTAAAGAAGTCAGGTTTAGATACAGTAGTCTGTATTAGGCAAATTGTACACTTAGAGTTAGTGTGTGTGTGTGTGTGTGTGTGTGTGTGTGTGTGTGTGTGTAGAATTGCTACAGTTGCATAGGGTTTATTTAGTCTCAGTGGTGTTGAAAGTCGGTGTGGTTGAAACATGTCCATGCTCGTATCAAAAGTGTAGACTGGGCTGTCAAAATGTTCTTAGGATAGTGAGTCTAATAGACCAGGATTGAGTCTAGATGATCTGAGCAGGTTGTAGGTGTAGCTGCATGGTCAGGAATCTGAAGATGGTTGGAGAAGTGGACGTATTGGGTCATTGAAGGCTGGGGGATTGATGTCCCAGTTTATCAAGTCACAGATGAACTGGGGGTGTAAGTCAATAGGGGCCTCAGAGTGCTGATGATTGTCTGAGCAGTGTTGTCTGCTTACAAACTTGACCATGTACCAAATACCGTCTTTAAGGGGTAGAGGCAAAGCCAGCCTTAGGCCAATTGTTACCAATTAGATCCAGCACATAAGGATTATATAAAGGATTTGTTACTATCAGGTTTCAGGTATTTGCTTAAGAACTTGGAATGTATTTTCAGTCAATAAGGATGGACTAATGTGTAAAGTTTCTAACTATCCATAGATTCAGGGATCTGCTGGAGATCTTGGAACATATCCCCTTACTTTAAAGATAAGTGTCAGTACAATATGTTGCTTCAGGCATCAATCTTTGTTTTGGAATAAATCTCCGAAAGATAGAGAGGTGCTATATTATGTATTCACCAAACCCCTCCAACAGGGGTAGGATGTGACACAAGGTCAATTTTTAAGCAGAGTAATATTCTTTTTCCTAGAGTGGTTGCATAACGAAGATTAAAGAACACAGTCTGATCTACTATTTACTCAGCTTGTGGATGGAGGGAAGGGAATGGATGGATTCATGCCTTTTCCAAAGGTATTAGCGTAAACTGAAATGCAATCAGCCTTGTTCAGGATTTTTTTTACACTGCTCCAATATAAAGACTGTTAAGTATTTAAATCCATAGGTTAAACCTTTCTTAACATTTTCTTGCAAATGGCCTCCAACTGACTTGTTATTTACCTCTGTAGCCCAAATGTAAACAGCTTTGTTCAGGTTTTGAACTCAGGTTACCATTTCTTATGACGATAACCATCACACTGAGTGCACCTCCAAAGAAGGGCTATTGTATATCAAGTGAAATACAATGAAAATATAGTGAGCAGAAGTGAAGAAAGAAGCTGCATTTTTATGGATGAATTAAATATTTTATGAGAATGATTTCTCTATGCTTCAAATAACTTGGGTATATCTAATTGTGTGTATTTGACAATTATATAAGCATTTGCATAAGAAGTGAATACATGAAATACCCACCTACATGCACACAGAAGTTTAAGGTTTAAGAAAAAGAATGTCAGATATGTCAACAAAGAAAAGCAAGCAATGGTAACTTGAAGACTGGCTTTAGAATAATGATAGACACTGATACACCCAACAACTGTTTTTCTTCCCTCCTCTCAGGAGTTCAGAGGGAGGCCCAGCCCTGAATAAATAAAGCAAACTCAGAAACAATATCCCATTGTTTTTCCATGCTTTGTTTTCTCTCATATCATGGTTCTGAGAGCAGAGAGGGACTGCTAATCTACTAAACACTCTGTGATGGTTAACCACCAGGGACCAACCCTAACCCACTCTTCAAGGAAGAAGTTATGAGGAGTAGGCAAGAATTTGAAATCACTGCCCCCCTAAGAAAGATTTACTACACTTATAGTATAAAGCCAAACAATTTTGAGGGTTACTGATACTATATATTACACACACATGTTTGTATGTGTGTGCATGTTTTAGCATGATTATATGCATATACTTTAATGCTGAAAAAGTATATAAATATTTTGAGGAGAGGTTAATTTGGAGAGGCTGTAGATTTTGACAATAGAAAATCAGGGAAAGCCATTTTTCCTTATCAAAACTCAGAAAAAACAACAATTGCTTCTGTTTTTCTTAATGGCTACCAATGTTTGGCTAATAGTGTGGCTTCTGCTGATAAAATGCTTTTAACAGCCATCCCGATGACATTTCAAATATTCTTATGACCTTGCATTGCTAATTAAATGTCTAGCTAAGAAGTCAGTTACACAAGAAAATAAAGAGGAGATGAAAAATCATTCGTTCTACTGCATCAGTTAATATTGTTAAAGAGTTTCCAAAAAGTTCATATTGATATTAGAAACTATTTTTATTCCAAAAATTCCATAAAAATGCATCTTATTTCATCTGTACTCTTAAAAAAATTACCTTCTTTGTTTTTAATAGTATATCAACTTTCATGGATTATTTAATGCCAAAGGCACCTTAGTAGAAGAACAACAGTGACACTATTTAACCCATAGCTGAGGAATAAGAGGGGGGTGCATATTTTTCTTAAGGGTATTAGTCCGAATATGTGGTCGAAATAAGAAAGCATATAAATACCTCTGAAAATCGCCGCATGGAACGTCTACACACTTATTGACTGGGACAACACAGATAAACCTCATAGACATACTGCTCTTATCGCTTCTGAACTTACCAGGTATAAAATCAACATTACCTCATTCAGTAAGACCAAGCTGGCAGGTAAGGAAGAGCTGACTGAGAAGAGTTTAGGATATTCTTTTATCTGGAGTGGACATGCACCTGATGATAAACACTAAGCCAGAGTGGGCTATGGCCTCAAGACTTCACTCATAGGCAAGTTAGCCTGCCTCCCAAAAGGGGTAAAGGACCGCCTCATGATAATGAGACTTCCACTTCATCAAGGGAAAAAGTTTGCTTCCATCATCAGCGCTTATGCACCCACCATGAGACAAAAGACAAGCTCTAAGAAGACTTTGAATATGTTATCTCTGCTGTTCCCGCTGCAGACAATCATTCTTGATGATTTTAATGCAAAAGTCGGACAAGATGGCGCCTCCAGAGAAGGAGTACTGGGTAAACACAGGACTAGAAAATACAACAGCAATTGCCTATTGCTTCTTCAGACCTATGCCAAGCATAATCTCCAAATTAGCAACACCGTATTCTGCCTCCCCACTCAAAACAAGACATCCTGGATGTACCCCCGCTCTAAGCACTGGCATCTGAGGGGCTATGTCATTGTGAGATGAGAGATAGGCGGGATATGAGAGTCACCAAGGCCATGTGTGGTGCAGAATGTTGGATAGATCATTGTCTAATCATTTCTAAACTAAGCATCAGAGTCCAGCCTAAAACAAGACCACAGGGCAAAAAAGCACTAAAGTGACTGATCATCACAGAGCTAAAAGATGTTCCAACCAAGCAATCATTCCTTAAGGCCTTAGATGAGCACCTTGATACCATCCTTATGGACAAGCAAGATGTGGAAGCAGTGGGGATCACTTTCTGGGTAATTGTATATAGCACAGCTATGGAGTATTTAGGATTCTCTACCAGAAGACATAGAGACTGGTTTGATGAGAACCATGCTGAGATCATGGACCTCATAGGGAAAAGCACGCTGCTCATCAGGTGCACCTCCATGATCCTCAGTGAACTACCAAGAAAAACACTCTAAGGAGCATCTGAAGCACTGTTCAGTTCAAGCAGTGCGAAATGCAAGATTCCTGGCTGAGCACAAGAGCTGATGAAATCCAAGGTTACACAGACAAGAATGACATGGAAAACTTTTACAGCAGTCTGAAGGAGGTCTACAGTTCCACTAGTGCTGGCTTATCTCTGCTTCTGGGTGAAGATGGAACCAAGCTCATATCAGAGAAGAACAAGATACTGGAGAGGAGGGCTGAGCATTTTGATGGTTTACAAAACAGGCCATCTTCTATCAATGACAAGTCCACTTAACCATTGCTGCAAGTCACAATGAACGAGTCACTCGAAGTCACTCCAACACCGGGGGAAGTACAGGTAGCAATCCATCAATTATCCAGTAGCAAAGCACCCAGATCTGACACAATTCCTGCAGAAATCTATAAGGAGGGTGGATCTGTGCTGACAGATAAACTTCTAACCCTAATTCAGCTGATATGGATGAAAGAACAACGACCGCAGGATTTCAGGGACGCCTCCATCATCCATATTTACAAAAGGAAAGGGAACTGACAAGCATTTGATAATCACCGCAGAATCTCCTTACTCTCAATTTTGGGCAAGACCCTAGCTAGAGTGCTTCTGAATTGCCTCAATGACCATCTTGAACATGGATTCTTACTAGAGAGTCAATGTGGCTTCCGTAAGGAACGTGAGATTGTTCACATAGTGTTTGCAGCAAGACAGCCGCAAGAGAAGTGTCAGGAACAGAACACTGACCTCTATTTGAATTATGTTGATCTGATGAAGGCATTTGACATGGTCAGCAGAGATGGCCTTTGGAGAATCATGGCAAAATATGACTGCCCTGAAAAATTCAACACCATCGTTAGACTATTTCATGACGGCATGCATGCAAGGGTGCAAGACAACGGGGAAAGCTCCGTAACCTTTCCAGTCACAAATGGGGTTAAGCAGGGATGTGTCCTAGCCCCCCATTTTTTTTTCAGTATCATGTTTTCTGCAATGCTGTTTGATGCATTTAGTCACTTGGATAAAGGAATTGACATTCAATACTGCACTGATGACTCTGTCTTCAACCACAGAAGGCTTCAAGCAAAGACCAAGGTGAAGACTGATATCATCAATGAGTTTCTGCTCACTGACGACTGTGCACTGGATGCTACTACCAAAGCCAACATGCAAAACAATGTTGACAAGTTCTCAATGGTCTGTGACAATTTTGGCCAAACCATCAGCACAAAAAAGACAGAAGTGATGCACCAGCCAATGCCTAGAAAAACATATGTTGAGTCCAACATCACCATCAAGGGACAATGCTTGAAGGTGGTAGAAAAGTTCACCTACCTCGGCAGCACCCTCTCTAAGTCTATTGTCATGGATGACGAAGTGAACACCAGACTCATAAAAGTGAGTGTAGCCTTTGGCTAACTCAACCAGAATGTGTGGAATCAGAGAGGCATCTTGGAGGCAACCAAAATCAAGGTACATTGAGCTGTCGTTCTTATCACCCACACCATAAAAAGAAGCTAAACCACTTTCACATGACCTTTCTGAGGAAGATTCTCAGCATCTCATGGCAAAAAAACACATCCCTGACAACAAAGTTTTAACTCAGGCTTCTCTTCCCAGCATCTACACTATCTTGATGCAATCACAACTTTGTTGTCAGCATGAAACATCACCGCCTCCCGAAGAAACTGCTCTATGGTGAACTGTCAAATGTGGACCAAAAGTCTGTGAAACTAGAAGAAACACAGCAACTGAGCTGCACTGGGCACTTAGAAAAGGCACTGCCACTACCATTCCTTGTTCTCACTGCCCAATACTCTTTGAAGCACAGATCGGTCTCATTAGCCATCTGCACACTCACTGATGCCTTCCTCAATCATAAGGTTGATCAGATGGTCCTCATCAATTATGATGGACAAATAAGAAGTCCAAATATGAACATAGTAGCTTACTTCAAGGCTGTGGTCGAGGACTTTAGCCATTACATGAGGGACTCCCGATATTATCTTGCAGAGGATGCTGAAAAATTCTCTGCTTAGACAAGAAAAGAAACAAGTTTCTTTAATCCTTCCAAAAAAAAAAAACTGAATAAGATTTTCAAGTAATTCACTTCTTAGTTGAGCTGATTGACTTTAATGTTATGTCATCTCATCTATGGTTATTTTATGCTAAGAGGTTAGAGAGTTGCATTTATTGTACATTTATATTTTCATGTGGTTGTAAAAATTTTTTTTCAACACAATTAAATGATATCAAGTATTCCTATCTAATAAGAATAATTATATGGTTTCAAGTAATTATCTCTATCTAATAATAGTCATTTGTTTGTACACAGTTGCATGGTTTCAAATCCTTAGTAAACAAATATAGTTTTGAGTAACTTTTCTTAATACAATTAATTTACGGTTATATGGTATCAATTATTAATATAGTAATTATTTTTCAACAGACCTATTTGAGTTATAGATGTGACTCAAATAGGTTGTAGCTCTCTGGGTAAGAATGGACCTGGGAGTAATAGCACACTTGCCAGAGATCAAAATCAGGAATCTTGACACCAGATGCAGTTTGGTATCATATCCAGGAGACCACTTGGGGTGGGGTCTTTATCTCTCAGCAGAAGATACAATGAGGTATTCTAAACCCTATTGACAGAGCTCTCTAAATTGGAAAGCAGGAGAGTAATAAAAAAGTGAATAAACTTCTTGTTGTGGAGTGGCTGGAGAGGATGGACTAGTTTGAGGACTATTTAGAGCAGTGCTTACCCTAGACTGTGTCCATAAACAAATACAACTAAGATTATTTATATTAGTCAGCATACCAAACTGTGTACCATATTCTCTCTGGAATAAAATATCTTTTATTTTACAAGTGTGTTGACCTTACTTATTTCATAACACAACACTTCTAAACTGTCACAAAGGTGAGCCAAGCAGCTGCTATTTATACATTTCATTCAAATTCATTATGTATAAGTTAAATTAAAAATTATTAACCATATTTCTTATGGTCATTATTAGAAATAAAGAATGAAGAGTAGCTTTCATTAAAATTTAGAAAAATTATCTGTATTTAAAGGACATTTTATTGATTTTTATTATTTATTTACAATCAGTTAATGCCTTCATCACACCAAGTTAGGTGTATGGAAGATCACAGATACTTTTGGGAAAGTCTCCTTGGTGTAACAGTTAACATGCCAGATTGTGACATCATAGTAAGCAGGGAGGAGGGCATGATGTAGTGGCTAACATGACATCATAGTAAGTGAGGAAGGGAAGTCTCAATGGTATAGTGGTTAATGTGCTGGACTGCAACATTGTAGTAAGTAGAGAATGGGGAGGTCCCCATGTCATAGTAGTTCATGTGATGGACTGGGACACTGTAGTAAGTGAGGGGTGGAGTTCTTGTGGTGTAGTGGTTAACGTGCTGAACTGCGAGATTATAGTAAGTGAGTTCAAACTTCAGTCTCACGATAATTTTCCCTTTTAGATTAGTACCCTTGGGAAAGGTATGAACCCACTTAGTCTCCCCACTCCCAGTTATAGATTAAATACTACTACTACTGTTCTTCAACAAGAATGGTTTTGGCATTTAATAACTCAAAAAGGTTGATATGCCATTAAACAAAGAAACAAAAGCAAACCTTAAAATTTTCATTTGAAATTGTGGGTAGTCTATAAAGCTCCATTTCTTAAAAAATATTGAGAAATCTATTGGGGTGTTTATTTCTAATGCTCAATACCAGTGCAAACTTATCTATCATACTATATTTGTTAATAGAAGAGTATTGATTTTTAGTGTTAAAACATTTTATCTATTTCCCATTGATTTATTTGAGGCCATTCAAAAAATAAGACTTTTGATATTTCAGCCTTTTGACCATTAAGTCCACCCCTGCAGTGTCTATTTTACAACAGTGAGGAAGGTTATCTTTACTTTCTTTGAAGATGAAAGAGAAGTAAAAAGACTAACAATCAGCTCTAGTTAGAATCATACTCTTGTAGAACAATCCAAAAGGCAATCCATTAGTATGTTCATACATCATGGGTCATTGGCTTCCAAAGAGAAGGGTGGAATAACTACATTTTATCAAATAAGAGGGGTAGGAGAGAAGATTTTGCAGAGATGGAATAAACAGTTTTCCTTCACCCCTACCTACCACTACAGGTGGTTTTACAGAGCAAGGAAAACTTGATGGGAGGAAACAGTGTGGGCTACCAGAGAGACAATGGCATGAGTACCCGAAAAGAAGTGGTGAGAAGAGGTGGTTCCTTTCTTACAGGATATCCAGCAAAATTTGTAAGAGTCAGAGGGAAATCTTTGCAGGTGAGGTGAAAGAGGTGATTGGTTTGTGAATCTACCTTTGTTCAGGTAGAGGACAATAAAGCAAACCCGACCCTCAACTATCAATACCTTTGAAGACACTCCTATTCTTACTCCAAGAATTCTACTTTGAATTCGGTTTAGGGATGAGTGGGTGGAAGTAGAAATGGGTACAAAAGACTTTAAAAAGAGAAAGGAGCCGAAAGGTTTTTTTCTTTACATTGAATTTTTTTTTTTACAGAGCAACTGTACATATTCTACTATTATTAAAGAGAAAAAGAAAATTCAGCAACCACCTGCAAAGGATCAGGGCAGGAGTGTGGTAGAGGGAAGTACATTTTTCTTTAGTTCAATCCCACCCCTATGACACGGACTACTAATATTGACATCAAATCACATAACTTTATCACCTGTTATAAAACAATCATTGTTACTGAGAAAGAGAGAGAAAAAAATCATAAAAAGCAACTGAATAGAATATGGTTGAGATGAGATAGAGAGGAGATTTTACATCCCTACCCCAACTACAAAATTCAAGAAATTTCAATTTTTCAAATTCAGTCTGATTAATGTCGGGTTATTCTACAATTAGTTAGGGAATTGCATTCATTGTACATTTATATGTATATTTTTTGTGGATTTATTCTTTTAACATACAGTGAGGATATCAAGTATTCCTAGTTAATAAATTGCAAACAGTTGTATGGTTTCAAGTATTCTTCTCTAATATAAATGATTATATGGCTTCAATTAATTATTTCTATTTAATAATAGCCATTTGTTTGCTGTAAGTTATATGGTTTCAAGTAACTAATAATAATAATCCTAAGTAAACCATTCTAGCTTCATCTTTTGTTAGTTATTTAATGCCAAATCCTGTTTTTACACATATATTAGATATATAATCAGTAAACACATTTTGTAGACACACACAGTTATATGATCAAACAATTCTATTCATAAAAATTCAATTTAGCATAAGTCATTTGTTTTCACAGTTTAAATGTCAAACAATTTTATTTGACACATAGATAGGACCCTATCAGATGCTACCACTCAGGGTTAGAGTGGACCTGGCAGCAATGGCAATGAAGGGATATTCCACACTTCCCAAAGTTACAGCATCACTGGAGCCTCACCATCAGATTGTTTAGTGTCATATCCAGGGTACTTGTTGAGGGATCTTACCTCTCCATAGAGATGCAGTCTGTGTATTCTACAGCCCTAGTTGACTGAGCTAGAAACTATTCTTAATACAAATAACTTACTATTATATGGCATCAAGTATTGCTATTGAATATAAAAAATTTTACACAGATCTATTTAACTCATAAACGGAGCTTCCAGCAGGTACTTCTACTCTAGGTCTGAAATAACCCGAGACTAATGGGAATAAAGGAGTACTTCACACTCACCAGATCTCCAGAACTGGAATCTCACCATTAGATACAGTTTAGTATGTTTTTTTGGGGAGGATAGAGTCAATTTATTTTGAGCCTCTCTGACAGATTAGAAATTCAGTCAGAAAATTGATTTGTCTTTTTGGTTTTGACCTAGAGTTTTTTTTACATGCTAAAATTATTTGTACAAAAATGACAATAAATAAGAAAAAATTAAGGAAACCTAAAAAATAAATCACAAAATGTTGAAATTAAAATAAACAAGACTGTTATTTTGCAGCTTTATTAAGTAGTCAGTTCAGGCAATTGAATTCTTATGAACATTCCCATGAAGTGTGGAAGGAAAGAAGAAAAAAAAAAAAGGAAATGTGTAAAGAAGAAAAAAGAATTGAATAGAGAATAATAAAATGATGATGTAAAAAAAAAATACTCCTCCTTACAAAATGACAACAAAAAAGAATAAAGAAATATCTCACCTATTAAAAAATCATGATATTACAATGTTAGGAAAAAAAAAGAAACAAAAATTATGTAAAAGCATTAAAAAATACTGGGAATTGAAGAGTACTCATCGAATATATTTTGATGAATTGTATGGTCCTCACATTTTTTCTTTTTATTGTTTAATGCTTTTACTTTTAACAAGTCAGGCATGGCAGTATCTTTCTTATATCTGTTCTTTATTTTCTTTTTTTAACCATACACTTATCTTTAGATTCTCTCTCTTTTTCACTCTCTCACACACACAACACACAGAACAATGTATCCACATTTGATTGAACTTGCTTTCAATGTAGGTGATCTTCAAGAGTAGATGAACTATATATATATATATATATATATATATATATATATATAAAATGCCACCCAGTGATTGGATGGCATAATCAAAGGGTGTGAACAAAACGCAGGGACATGGAAAGAAAAAAAAAAAAGAAAAACAACAGAGAGTGTAGATATAAGCAAAGAAAACAACACCTTGAAAGTCCAGGGATAAAATGCACACAGTAAAATTTCCAGGTGTTTGAAATATTCCCAAATCAGCAAATGACAAATAAGACAAGTAAAGAAAGAAATGAAATAATAATCAAAACTTAACAAATTAAACATTCTTACAGATAAAGTTTTTTTGCTTAATGACATATCAAACTTTGAGAATTATTGAATGCTAAAGCCATCCTTGTAGAAGCACAGTAGTAGTACTATTAAACTCACTGCTTGGAAGGATAAGGGAGTTCATTATTTTCCCAAATGTATTAGTCTGAAAGTGAACATAACAGAAATAGTGGAATTTGAACTAGACTTCTATGATGTTAGCAAGTCTAGCAAGTTAGCCATTACAACATAGGGATTCTCTCTGGTTCAGGTGCAGTAATCAGGTAGAGAAAAAAATAAAAAGCATCACTTTATGAAAGAAACAACACATCACTTGACACTAACAAATGTGATAAATGAAGGATTTAAAACTCTTCATCTCATTACACTGTTCAACAAAAAGAGAATGGTGAGCAGTAATTATCATATGATATTGGAGATAATGAGGAAGATACAGTAGAGAGAGAAGTAGATGAAAATATGTATTTAATTTCCCTGCCTTTCTTCACATACACACACATGTATCAAGGAATTTTTACTAACACTCGCGGTGACATGCAATTATAGAATAGATATGTATATTACTTCTAACTTGGCATTTAATATAAGATCTATGTTTTTCATGTATATGATTATCAATCATCAGTGGTACTTCTGCCTGGGGTTACGAGATTGAGAATGTTTTTTCAAAATAAAACAAAAACTGTGCATATATATATATATATATATATATATATATGGGTAAATAGTAGGACAGACTAGGTACTTCAGCCTTGGTTAGGCAACTAGTCTAGAAGGAAATCTCTGAATTCAAACCTGTTAAACTCCGCTTAAAAATTGACCTTGTGTCATATCCTGCCCAAGCGGAGGGGTTGGGTAAATAGGATATATATATATATATATATATATATATATATATATATATGTCTATCTCAATCTATAAGCTCCAAAATGTTTTTGATTCACATACACACACATATATACATTAATAATATAGTTTTATGAGTTGCTATATCTATAAATAAAGAGTGCTCTATATCAGTAATAGAGCATACGTAAATCTAAATTTGAATAGCGTAGACAAAGAGTCAATGCCGCTTGCTGACTAAAACCTAGAGGCATTGATTCTCTGTCTATGCAATTCAAACTTATATATATATATATATATATATATATATATATATAAAAGGAAAAAATATAAAAATAATTCTGATATGTAGGTAAATGTAAAAAAAAATTAAATATTCAGGGGATGTATTTATCTAAATTATGATGATATGCCAATGTTCAGCATTCTGTTTTCTTATTTATCAAACCATCTTTTGGGAGATGTTAGAATGCAGTGTTATGATGCTTCATTTGAAAATCATTTTCAAACAAAAAAATGAAAATAATCTGAGAGTTCAAATATCATTAATAGCATTCTGCTTCAAAATATAGTGACGTAATCAATATTAAAGATAACATCTTTGCTATAGATTTTTAAAAATTCTTAAACTTTTATAAAAATTAAGAATTTAAAGATTCGTCAAAAATAACATCTATATGTATAGTTTAGAAATGAAAAGTTTTATTATTATTTTTATTTACTCCAGTGGACCCCCTTCACATGGACCAGCAAAGCCTGGATGACTAGCTAGAATCTATATACAACAGCTCAGTGCCGATACAGGATATAGCCATGAAGACCTCCCGGGAGCGATGGACAATAGAGACAGGTGGCAAGAGAGGGTCAGGGAGATCTGTCTTAGCAGCACGACATGATGATGATCTTTATATTAAATGAAATAACATCTTTGTTCTGGTTTACAATCAAAATCTAGTTTCGAAAATATTTTGATTAGAAATCATATTGAATCTCTCTAAAATAATATCATCTATTAATAATTAAGAAAAACTAAGCTCAATAATGATATATCTATGTAAATAGATTGTAAATGGAATTGTTTTGGTAATTTTTTCATCTGTGAATCTTAAAAGTTTTTATTTTAATGTTGTAAAAAAGATTTGGGATATTGAAGTTTCATATAATCAAGATCATCATTTAAAAATTTGAGGCTACAAATTCTAAGGGCTCTAAAGAAAAAAATCTATGATTATTCCATTTTTTCATCTTAGTAATTTTGTGTGATTAAAAATGTATATGGCCATTTTCATTTGTGAATTTATGGTAAACTTTGAATTCTAATTTGTTGTTAGTATTTATAAATAATGTATCTAGAAAAAATTAAGGTGTTGTTAGTTTCTTATTCTTAGGTAAAATCTAAGGCAAGTTTTGTTTTATTAAATTTATCTGTATTTTTTAAAGTCATTATCATCTATGTAATGGAAACACCAAGAATCTTTGGATATTATGATTTTAAAGTGAAGAAATTCAAGAAAAAGACAAGCAAGGACCCATACATAAACCTAATTTTTGTTTATAAAAAATACCATTATATTGAAGAAAGTAATGTTTTGTGCATAATAATTTTGATTAATTTGCTAAATTAAAAAAACCTTCAGTGAAGATGTAATTCTTTTTAAAAAAAATTATCAAACACTAATTACCTCTGTACATTTTGAAATGGAATGCTATTAACAATAATAGAATGCTAAGAGTGGTTAATTTTTTCATTCAAAAATAATTTTTGGAAGAATAATAATAATATTGCCCTGAAGATGGTTGAAAAAATACAAAAAAATTAAACATCAATGTGATATATTATTATGTATAAATAACTTACTCTGAATATTTTGTATATACACACACAGAGTGGAGTTCTGGAAAAAATACACCCATTTAAATTTTGCTATTGATATTTTGTGTAAAATATTATTTGGATTATCAAATAATAAACCATGAAGATTCCCATCATACAAAACATTTCTTGAAAGTTAATTTAATTTTTAAGAGGGGGGTCCAATTTGTAATGTACATTCATGTTAAAATGGCCCTTGACTATGTCTCATGTCAAACTTATGTATTATCTTTCAAGTAATGAACCCCCACCCCAACACACATTTACACATCATTAAACCTGTGTCATGAGTTTGAGTCTTACTGGGTACTCATACTTGTAGTCATGTGCTTATAATACTAAGTTAAAGTTATATATATATATATATATATATATATATATATATATATATATATATATATATATATATATATTCTATTAAATATGACAGACAAAGATTATTCATTCAATTTTTTATTGAGTTTTTCTTGCTGGCAAGTAGTATGTTACAAATGTGAACGAAAGCTGTACAAAAACTATCAAAAGCTTTTGTTAATATGTAGTCCAGATACTTTTTACCATCATTGGTCATTATTAAGAACCCAAGTGTTGTGGTGTTATTTGTAAAAATTAATACAATTGTAGAGTTATCAAAGAAATAAATGACAATGAAGTTAGAAAATAGCTGTCATAAACCACTTGAATAATTAAGCAAATTTTTTCTTCACATCCACTATATTCTACAAAGAATTAAGTATATTTTTACCTAACCCATCTGTCATAGGCAGATACAGTATAAGGTCAATTTTTAAGTAGAATACACATGGTTTAAATTCAGTTTTCCTTCTCCCAGACAGGTAGCATAACAAAGGCTAAAGAACCCTAACTGACCTACTATTTAGCCATAGTTGGGTGGGAGAGAACAAATGGATTCAAGCCTTTATCAGAGCTATTAGTGTCAAGTGAATACAAATAGCCTCATCCAGGATTTGAATTCGGCTGGTCAGGTCCATTTCCTACAATGATAACTGTTACACCACAAGTGCCTCTGAAGAATTAAGTGACATTAAACAAACCATAATCAATAATGAATTTTCAAACCTTTTTGTCCATAGATGGACAAATATAAATTATTTTACAGACATTTAGTAAAAATAATATAAATAACAATTTGGACAAAACAAAAATACAAATACCCTTAACCTCTTTTACTGCAATAAAATGTATTCCAATCATAAACATGATAAATAGCAGTTAAGAATATTATTTGAAGATAAATATCACCTATTGATAGTAATAAATGCCTAAGATTTATCAGGTGCTATAGAAAATCTGACAGTTAACCATACTATCACTGGACATAAAAAAAAAACTTTTATGTAAAACAAATGCTGTTTACAAAATCCTTTGGCCTAGCTTGCATCTCTAATACCGACAATGTAAAATATTCTTACACTGATAACAAAACCATGGCTCTCTACCATAGATTGACATAACACTCATAAAATCTTAGCTATATTCATATCAATCTCCATATTACGCAAGATCATAACATTTCTAATATTAGTTGATAACACAAAAATTTCATGTAGAACTAACTGTAAAAAAAGACTCCACTTAATATACAACAAAAGACCTTTTGCCATGGAAGTAGAGGTATTGAAGTGTATCTGATACCTTTACAATGCCTTACATCGTAAGTGAAATAACAGTCACATGATCCCTAACCTAGTATCACTGTTAAAGCTGTTCATCACCAGCACTTGATCATGATACACATTTAAAAACTCCATCACAACACCATAATTTACTGGATTTCACATACAACACCAAAACACTCATGTTCTTGATCCTAACCAACAATAGTCAAAAGTACTCTGACTACATAAAAAAAAACCTTTGGCATAATAGAAATAAAAAACCCTTGCATTAGTTCACTCACCAGCAAGAAAAATTCAATGAAAAACTTAATGAATAATATATTGTTTAGACAAATTTGATTAAAAACCACAGAACTTGCTTTTTTTATGATATATCATGCTTTTCTCTGGCTTTCTTGTTAGTTTCTTTGTATCAGGGTTCAGTTGATAGAGAAGTTACATTAAACTCAGCTTCTGAGTGCTTTCAATTATACTAATTGGGATCAGGACCTAGGGTAACTTCTCCATCAACTTCTTTGGGATCAGAACCTAGGGTAAAATCTCCATCAACTGGACCCTGATACAAAGAAACTAACAAGAAAGTGAGAGAAAAATAAGTTTATAAAAAAAGCAAAGTCCTGAGGTCTTAAAAACAACTTGTCTAAACAATAACTTACTGCTAAAATTATATATATATATATATATATATATATATATATATATATATATATATATAATAAAGATATGTTCGCACATGCATATATAGTCTGATGTATACCACATATAGACATGAAATAATAAATAAGTCTGTGTATTTAAATGTATAATGATAAATATAAATATAAATATAATGATAAACCTACCAACATTAATTAACTAAGCTGAAGCTTAGCAAATGGACTACAAAGGTGGTTTGTTTAAAATGAAAACTTTTGGATGAGCAGAAAATAGAAGAATGGTGCACCAGTGAGTCACAAATTCTCTGAACATCATTCCTCAGGTTTTTAATTCTGAGTCTTTCTTTCTTTCTTTCTTTTTGACTGTTGGGCCTGTTAAGGCAACAGAACCCACTCTGGCCTATAATTTTACCCATAGAGATGGATTTAGGCTTTTACCATAAAGTGAAAAGCAAACAGTCTTGTCTAGAACTGGAACCTGGCTTGTCAAGTCCAGTTTCTTTAATGACAACCATTATGCCACTTGAACCTTCCTAGACAGACAGACACACACACCTATCCAACACAAATACATCCATTCACGCAAATGCAAACACATCCATCAACACAAAAACACACACATATCCATACTTTCTCTCTCACACATATCCTACAAGCAAATAGATAACTGGCTTTAACTGAGAATTTTTTAACAGGTAACTAAACATTCGGTCTTACATTTTTTCATACACACACATGCAAAGAAATTAATAATTCATTTTCTGCCATCTTGGAAGTCGAAATGATATAAGCTTGATTTTGGACTTTTGTTGTCTCATTATGTTCAAGTGAATGAACTTTAACAATCCAACAATTCCTTTACCTCAAACCCCCATCAGTCAAGGGAAAGTGCATAAACAGTTAAGAGAAAAACATATTTATAGCTCTCTCCTTTTTTTCTAATTCTTTTTTTTTTCTTTTACATGGAGGACTTTTAAATTATAAATAGTGGAAATATTGATAAACAAGTTCAGGAACATTAGCCCAACAATGACAGAACAAAGGTTGTATATATATCAAAACATTTTATACCTACCACACTAACAAGATTATGCATGCATAACCACCTTATATATATATTATACATGCATGCATACATATTACAAAATTTATGCCCTTTTTAATATCCTATTTTAAACCAGTTTGTATATGACAAGAATTTGAATGTCTCCTTGATCTTTATGAAGTCTGCACTGTTAATTTTGTAATTGTTATCTCTTTTTAAGAGTAAAATTTATAAAAGTTTAGGATACTTTTGTTTGAAAGTTTACAAGTAGATTTACTCTACATCAGTCATGGGTAACTTTTTTTTGAAAAGCAGGTTGCATGAGACATAGCTCATCATCAGATGGGCCGCACTAGTAAAAAAAAAAAAAAAGAAAAGAAAGAGAATTCAAGCTAAATTTTTGTTGCAAGTACCTCAACGCTACAGAAGACTATATGTATAAGCATCAGCCTTATTAGAAATAGGGAAAAATTAATTTTTTTTCTCTTTGGTAAAAAGATGTGAATAACACACGCTGTTTTCATGATATATCACAAAAATATCAAGTAGTTAAATAGTTTAAAAATCAATCTATTCAATAAGAATATGATCCATATATCAAAGAAAAAATCTTATATTTTCATAATCCATGAATCAGAATTTTTAAAAACGATTTTCTTTAAATTACAAGTGCATATTTAATAATCTGACAAATAACTAAATTTGTAACTTTTAATTAGAAAGATAATGTTGATATAAAAATTCCTAATGAAAATGTACATAAAAACAGTAAGATGGATTTTTCTAAAATGAAAAATTATAAAGCCTATCAGAGTGAGAGTTTGTGTGAGTGAACAAGTGAGAATGAAATGAGACAAACAGAATTTTAATAAAAGTTATTTTTCCTCATGAAATTAGGGAGACCATTCAGAAAGTTTGCCCACGACTACTTTACATCTTCTAAGCAACAGGTTACTCTAAACCTTACTTACTGGGTGTGCAAGTGAAAAATGCATCCCTACAACCAAGCTAAAAACCATTTATGCATTCTTTGCATGTCATAATATTAGAATCAACATGATACTTCAAATGATGAATAACAGTAGTTTCTTTGAAAATAGATACAACAGACCTCTTTGCTACAAATTTGTCGGCAAATTGCATGAAAATTTTATACAAAACTTAGTATCATAAAGGGTTTTTGAACTATTGTCTTCATCTTTATTGTTATTTCCACAACGTTTCAGCTGATATGTCCTCCGGCCTTCTTCAGGTATTTGTTGAACTCTGGAATCTTCACGGAACTTTGAACTACGTCCTTTATTGAATCCACGAGGGTCGCCTGTTCTGATTCCGTTAGCCATAACCGGGTACAAGCATTAAGTATTCCTGTATTGTTACTCACCTGCAGTCAGGATTGAACCTGAAACCTCCAGATGATTGTCTCCTTAGAAGCTTAGGGAACCAATGCCTATAACCATTATGCCATGTGTCCTGCTAGACAATTCAGAGTGGCGTAACAGTTTCTTAAATTTCTGTGCATTAGCATTTGTTGTCTTTTTTATGAAGTAATCCATCTCATTTTTTTCCTAACTGCTATTGACTCCCACAGAATTGATAAAATATCTACATACTGATCAAATTTTGTTAAGTAATTCATTTGATATTTTCCAAAAATGTCCTCTTAAATTATTTTTCTTACCATTATTTCTGAAATCATACAATTTGATCGTTTTACACTATTGCTGTTTTTTATCTGATTAGGCAATATTTTTCAAAAACATATTACTCTGTTAGCCAAAAAATCCAACTGGCTAGTAGATTTAATTTTTAAAACCTGTCCTGATGGTAAATTTCCAGTTCGAGGAGAAATATTGAAAAAAAAAGAAAAAAGTCTACCATAATTAGAAATTCCATTAATTATTTTGGAAGTTTTAATCAAATCACCTCTCATTCTTTCTAGTAAATTAGTCAGGCCTAATATCTTCAATCTCTCACCATAACTGTAATCTTTTACTCTTTTTATTAGTTTCGTCATTCTTCTTTGTATACTCTGCAATATCAATATTACACTCCAATTTCCATGTCTAGACACTGTAGCCCAAACTTGAGTACAATATACTTTATGAGGTCTTATTAGGGTTTTATGTATTTTTAAAACAACATTTGCTGCCCTTAAAGCAAGACTTCTAACAATCCAACTAATCATTCCTTGCCTTCAATATAATAGACAAAATATGATTGTCAGCTTTAGATGTATTAGCAAAGCCAACCCCAAGATTGCAGTTCTCATTTACTTTTTTGATTTCTCTGTTGCTCAATTTATATTCAACCTCAATGTTTTTGGATATAATATGTAGTACTTTACATTTTTCTATATTAAATTTTAATTTTCTAAAATCTTCTCAACATGACAATTTATCTAGATCTAATTAAATCTCATTTCTATATTGTGCATCAATGACCAAGTGCCTAATTTCTGTATTTTTTCAGAGCTGGAACTTCACCAACATAGGAAGTTTAGTGTTATACACAGGAACCCTGTTTTTATGGGAGTGGGGTTCTTACTCTTCTGCAGAGGATATAGTCAGCATTCTAAGCCCTGCTGATAGGGCCAAGTACTTGATTGGGTGAGAGTTGTGTCATAGATATATATAGGACCAACACCTTATTAGGCAGGTGGTCATAATGTTTTACCTCATCATGTTTGTATGATAGACAAACAGTCTAAGATAACATGGAAGGGGACATACAAAAAGTATTTGTTAATATTTTTCTGTATATAGATTTTTATATTTACATATACAGACATACATCTGTATATATTTCTGGTGCATTTTTTTGCCCATGGTTTCTTTGGTGTATCTTTTATGGGGTAAACAGATGTAGGATTTGTAAATTAGTTTCCGCTTTCATTTACTCTTGCTAGGACCTCTGCCAACCTCAGCTAAATGCTTTCCTTTCTTTTCAACAGGGAGTTTAAACACACTGACATCAACTTCACTCCCCATCTCATAAACACATCCAGGCATATTGAAAACAATCGGTTTTAGCTAAATGCAGGTGTACATGTCAGCAGTTTGTCCTCTGCTACATTCAAAGCTGAGAAAGCACTTGGCATTAAAATGCTGGCTCTTCATTGTGTAGGATTTCAAGAGTCTTTTCATGTCGTCATGCACATTTCATCTACATAAATTAACACACACACACACACAACTTGTATATCTATATCATAAAATGTGATTTTTGTCTGTTAATCTAACAGCCAAGATAAAAAAAAAAAAAAAAAAAAAGGCACATCATATAAACCTTTTTGTTGATGCAAAAGTTAAAAAAAACAAAAAACTACTCAAGACAAGGGTGATTTACAATTCAATTTACAACTTAATAGTAATCACGAGGCATTTGTTATCATTCCTCCTTATTAGTATAATTTTTCAAGGGAGATAAGTATTAAATACTAATAACAGAGTACTTTCCCTAATTTTTTTTGTAATTAATCATGATATAAATTCTGTAAAAATGAGACTTGATATTTTGTTTCCATAAATTTTCACAAACACACAGAACTTGACTATCCATATCTATTTATAATAAACTGATTTTTGTATGTTAACCTAACACTGAAAAAAAAATGGTACATCATATCAAAATTTTTGTTAATGCAACAGCATCAAATTACTTCTAGAGATGAAAGCAATTTACAACTTGATAATTCTGGAGTCTTTGTTTCTGATCAGTATAGTTCCTCAAGGGAGATAACTATCAAATACTAATGACAGATTACTTACCCTTGTTTATTTGAAATCAAGTATATTATGAATTCTACAAATAAAATGTAGCTTGATGCTCAGCTTAAAAGTGTTGCTAAAAGTGACCTTTGACAACAGATAATGATTTGCCACTGCAGTGTGTTGATATCAGAAGATGTCAGATATTAATGAAAAAGTGATTGCTTTGTGTTAGCTAATTTAATGCCAAAATCTGGCATTATCCAACTGCTCCACCATAGGTAGAGTTTAATAAAAAGTCAATCTTTAAGTGAAGAAAAGCTGATTTGAATTCCAAGACTTCATTCTCCTAGACTAGTTGCCTAATCAAGGCTATATAACCCAGCCTACTCTACTATTCAACCATAGTTGGATGTGGAGAATATGAAATCATACCATTCCCAAGGATATTAGTGTGAAGTGAAATGCAAAATGCCTTATCTATGATTTGAACTTGAGTTTCCAGTTCCATTTCCATTAAAAATAACCATCTCACTAACTGCACCTCGTTCATTCAGTTTGTTTTTTGTGAATTATGGTCTCAAGTACCAATTGATTAACTTTCATAAACAATTATAGCTTCAATTAACTATGCTTAATACAAATAATCTACACAAGTTATATGGTTTTAAGTATTACTATCTAATACTAATAATTTTCAAACATATCTTTCTGACCCAGAGATAGGATCTAAACAGGTACTAACACTTGCGGGTCATAGTGGACCGGGGAATAATAGTAATGAAGGGGTAACTTCACACTTAAGAATTCCAGAACTAGAACCTCCCTACTGGATGCAGTTTAGTGTCATACCCAGGATCACTCCAGCCTTTATTTTCAAGGAGTCTTACTCCTTTATCAAGGATACAGTCAGCACAAAGAGCATTCAAAAGTTAATAAAAAGCTTTCTGAGTCAGTTATAATTTTGTACCTTAATTTAAAAAAATATTGTTAATGAATATCAGTAATCTGTAAGAATTTTAAAATTATATTTTTTCCTTCAATTCTCAACCTGTTAAAAGCTGCGAAGCAAGTAACGTGAGTCAAAAGTTTTGCAATATTTGCATTCAATTCGGCTCTGGATTCTTTTGCTAAGGTTGTAAAGGTGATGAACCACACTGGACTGTGAGATACCAAGCTTGGCCGATACTGTCAGAGTGTACTTACTAGATTTGCCTCAATAGCTTGAAACATGGGTTAGAATCCATGCTTATAGGCCTACTTGATCTTGCCTGATCGTCAAGGTTCTTGCAACTTGAACGAAATTTCTTGAATTATCTAGTTACTGTACTGTGATCAACTGTGTCTTCACCTTTCACACGACAAATGTTTTTGGTTGCTACCATGGTATAATAGCCCAGTTTGAACTTGTAAAGCATAAGTTCCTGAATTAGACGACATTGCACTTTCATATGTGTGGCTTTCAAATCACTCTCAGAGTGAAGCAATGCACAACATGTCAAAACAATTACCATGATACTACCAACTACAGTAGGTACCTTCCATGTCTCGAACTGCTTCAGTCACATGATTTACATACCACAAACTATCACGTACTACCAAAATATTACAAAACTTCTGACTCCCACTAGTATTTGCAATAAAGAACCAAAAATTTCTAAAGTTAGAAAAGAATTAGATTTCAGATATATAGGAGAGTTTTCACTTTATTGATTTCTACTTTTCAATCAAATGAGGAAATAAAATTACAATTGATAATCACAAATCTTCAGTAGGACATCTATCTATAGTACTGTTGGCTTATTTTCTCTTGGTATAAGCCATAAACAATTTCTTGAAGGAAATATATAGTAACTTGACATTGCGTTCAGGGAAAAATAAATCTTCCAATGACTCTAAAACACCAAACCAGTAGTGGCCATTTTAGATTTAAAGTTTTGCCTACAGGAAGCATCAGTCTTGTGAATGCTGGGACATGGATCAACCATTTGTGAGCTTATGACGTTTTTTTTCTTTATTCAATATGTCAAACCTATAAACAAGAACAATGGTCAGCAAGCCAGTTTGACCAGCTGTTACTATCCGAGTAAGAGCTTTGTTGTGAGACATGTACTACTCAACTGAAGCTAAGCTTAATATATTACAATCAATAATCTTCATGAGGTGAGAAATTTCTATTACTGAGTAAGGTACATTGACTTTAAACTAATAAAAAAAAAATGATAATATTCAAAGTTTTACATTATATACAGTACTGCCCATAGAAAAGTACACACCAAACAATTCTTTTAAAATGTTAATTTTTATCTAAATCAAAGATATGATTTTATTATTTCTAGTGGAATATTATAGAATCAAATTAGTTATTATCAGGTATCATTTATAACCAAACTCTACAGCACTCTACAGCACAGAATCTCTGTGATCAGGAATATGTAATAGTTCAAAAATAAGTACACCTATATAAGTGTAAGTAAAGTTGGCGACCGTAGTCGAGGGCGACCAGAAGACCCCCTTTTAAACAGCTACTAGACAGAGGTGCAGGGGAGAGCATTACTCCTTTCCTAGGATTGCTCCACTTTACCCTTGATTGCTCCACTCTACCCTCTAGGCCAATGAGAGGCTCATTGGCCTAGAGGGTAAAGTTTTCGCCAATGGTCCGGGAAACCTGGGTTCAATCCCAGGTTGCATCATACCAAAGACTTTAAAAATGGTACTTGATACCTTCTTGCTTAGCACTCAATAATATAAGGTACATATCGAGGGTAAAGTGGAGCAATCCTGGGAAAGGAGTAGCGCCCTCCCTTACATCTCAGGGTAGTAGCTATTGAAAAGGGAGCCTTCTGGTCACCCTTGACTACAGTTGCCAAGTTTAGTTTTTACTTTTATATAAGTGTGTATAATCCAAGGAAAATAGTCTAGGGTTTAGACTTAGTTTGTAGTAATCCAAGGTGAATTGAAATCTCTGTTGAGTGCTCAATGACGACAGCTATCAGATATATAATTAATTTTTTTATTAAAGATATACTGAAAATCACATGCAGAGCCAAACTTCATCTGAAGGTCATAATGACCAGAAATAAATTTATAATGGAAACACTGAATTGAAGTTTTTTGTCAAATTTATAAAAAAAATATATATATAATTTTTTTGTTTGTTTGTTCAGAGATAGAAAAAAAATATTATCAAAAACTAATCTTATCTTTAATGACTGAGTGATTACATCAAAAGTCTGTAACAGCATGTCAACCTGTCTAGGGTTATTTTATGCCAAGAGGTTATGAAATCATGTTCATTGTATGTTCATATTTACATTTTTGAATTGCTTCTTAAGAGTTTTTTTTAAACAGTCCAATCGAATATGAATAATTTTTAAACACAACTATTTGACCATTAAATGAGACCCTAACAGGTGCTACCACTCTATTTCAGAGTGGATCTGAGAATAATGTCAATGAAGGGGTATTCTACTCTCCCCAGATCTTAAAAACTGGAGTCTCACCATCTGATGTAGTGTCATACCCAGAATAACCCTTTTTTGGTGAGGAGGGGTCTTATCTCACAGCAGTGGATACAGTCAATATATTCTAAGCTCTGCTCACAGGGTGACTTCTCTTTTGTTATCTAATACAAACTCAGTTATTCTTGATATCCTACTGTACAAAAAAAAAAAAAAGAAAAGAAAAGAAAAAGCAAATGACTATAGTGAGAAATGCAAACACCAATTAAGAGTCACAACTTTATCTTCTTTCTTTTAGAAGTCATGCAGTTATTGAAGAAATAAAAGCTTCAATGATAAAGTAACCAATATCAAAATAGACATATCAACTGCAGAATATTCTTTTGTGTAAAAAGAAAAATGTTATATCTTACTAAAAAAATAAACATAGAAACATACACAGAAATTCACTTTCAGTGTCAAAATTTCAGACGAAAAAGATTAATTTGAAGTGAAAGTAAGTTCATCTACTTACCTCAATACCAATGAGTGTAGGTCGAATGTACAGGGAATCATTCTTCGAGTATGGCACCCATTCACTGTCCAAACTGATAAGTTTCTTTATGCAGACTATCAATTCTTTTCCATCAAAAGTCTGTAACATTAAAAATAAAAATCTGAATTTTAAGAATGGCATTATCAGGGATATTTTTGTTGCTTCCTAACTTTTTAATAGATTAAAGAAAAGAGATTTAACAATAATTTGGTTTCTACTTCCTTGTTTTACTGAAGTTTATGAAAAGTGCTGAAAAGTTCTCGTCCAAACCAAGAAGGGAATGACATTTTTTAAAAAAGTCAATCTTTTTTAAAAGGTGAAAGAAATGTGATGATAAACCGATAATGTTGGTTTGGCTTGATTCTGATTAAATGACATATCAACCTCCATGGGTTACTTAATGCCAAAGCCATCCTTATAGAAGAACAGTGGTGGCACAATTTGATTTACAGTTGTGGGGTGGGTAACAAAATTCATACCTTTCTCAAGGATATTAATCAGAAAGTGAATGTAATAGTGTAACTGGAATTTGAGTTGAACATGTTAGCCACTATGGCATGCACCCCCCTCAACTAAGTCTACTGAATTGCCAAATGAATATGTAGAATAAACTGATAAGGTGTGTGAAAAAAAAGTATCAAGATTTTTAAAACAATTAAATCAAAATAAATTTGTATATGCAACTGAGCAACATATATTAGGGTGAGTCAAAAGTTTTACAATATTTGTTAAGTGCTAGTTTGTGGCATGTATACGATGTGAATCACACGGTTCAGGTTGTGAAAGTTATCCATTCTGGTTGGTAGTGTCATGATAGATGGTGCACTGATATATCATTTATTTCTTCACTTTGTGTATGATTTGAAAGCTGCACAGATGAACAATGTCTAATTTAATAACTTATGCTTTAACAAGTTCAATCATCATTATCATCAGGTCGCGCCATCAGCACAGATCTCCCTGACCCTCTCCCACCACCCTTCTCTAGTGTCCATTGTTTCTGGTAGGTCTTTAAGGTTATGTCTTGTATCAGCACAGAGCTGTTGAGTGTAGGTCTTAGCTGGACGTCCTGCCTTTCTTCGGCCTTGTGAGGGGGTCCACAGGAATATGTCACTTATGAGTTCGTTCCTACTTTTCGAGCAGTGTCCCACATATCTGGTTCTTCTAACTTGGATAGTTTTTGTGATGGTTGGTAAGTGGCTGTACAACTGCTGCTTTGTGGGGTGCTGCCTCCAGGACTCGTTCAATATTGCTTGCAGCATTCTTGTGTAGTTACCGTCAAGCTTTTTCTCCATATGTTTAGTTAGCATGCATGCAGTGCATCCATACAGCAATACTGACAACTGGTCCATAATGCTGGTGAAACAACCAAAAACATCTGCTGTGTGAAAGATGAAGATGCAGTTGATCACAGTACAGTGAGCAGATGGTTGAAGAAATTTCACTCTAGTTGCAAGAAACTTTATGATCAGGCAAGGTCAGGTAGAGCTAAGAGCATGGATTCAGAGACAGCTATTTAAGACAGAGAGGCAAATCTGGTGACTAGCAATAGGAGAGAATCAGGTGAGCTTGACAATTCACAATTCAGAGAGGTTTGTCAACTTCACAACCACAGCAAAAGCAGTTGCTAAATTGTACCTCATATGATCAAAAGTTGTAGTTGGGTTCGGTTTCTTTGTTTAATGCCATACATGAAGAAGAACAGAAATGACACAATATAAACCATAGCTAGAGGGATAAAGAGGTTCATTCCTTTTTCCCAAAGGTATTAGTCCAAAAATGAATGTTACTGGAGTTTGAAAATGTTTATGTCATAGTCCAGTATATAGCTACAAAGCCAGAGTGACTTACCATTAAAACTTTTCAATCACTAGACAATAATACAGTGATTAGATCTAGATTTCATTTTGATGAGTTAGCATCAAGTCTCAAAGATAATCAACAGTTTTTGGTGAAACACAGGATTATGCAAGTGAAGCACTCTCTATGATTACCAGACCAAGCTGCATGTCATTATTTTCTTCTCTCCTTCTTAAATTAACAGACCAGCAGTATTCAACTCTTTCAACCCTGACCCCACTCTCATGCTGCAAATAAAAATACTCTCACTAGTTATCTAATAACCTAATTGGCTGTACTGGTACCAGGCAATAGTAATCAAGAAATGGGGATTCCAAGGCAAAATTTAGGCTATCCAGGTACACGTACTTCAAGGCAGTAGAATAAATAGCAGCTGCTTGTGTACTAAAGTTGGTTGGTTGTTTGGTTTTTATGACATTTCAACCTTTGTAGGTTATTTAACGCCAAATCCATTTTTATGCAATAGTTCTATTTCAAACAATTCAGTTTAGTATGAGTACACAGTTTAATTGCCAAAAACATTTCTATTCCAAGCTATTCAGTTTAGTCAAACAGTTCTAATTCAAACAATTCAGTTTAGTATAAGTAGAGATTTTATTTATACAGAGTAAAATGTCAAAACAGTTCTATATTAAACAATTCAGTTTAGTGTAAGTACAGTTTTAATGTCAAAAACAGTTGTATTTAGACTATTCAGTTTAGTCAAACAGTTCTAATCCAAACAATTCAGTTTAGCATAAGTATACAGTTAGTTCTATTTAACCCATAGATAGGGCCCTATCAGGTGCTACCATTCCGGGCCAGAATGGACCTGGGAGCAATGGCAGTGAAGGAGTGCTCCTCATTCCCCAAAGCTCCAGCATCACTGGAACCTCACCATCAGATTGTTTAGTGTCATATCTAGGACACTCATTGAGCAGGAGATGGCGAGGGGTACCCCTCTGTAGAGGTGCAGTCGGTGTATTTTACAGCCCCAGCTGACTGGGCAATTGTGTACTTAGGGTTAAAGACTGAAAGTGTTCAATATCAAATGATAGGAAAACCTAATGTGTGTTAATAAAAAAAAAATTTGCTACTTATATATATATATATATATATATATATTTATATATATATATGAACACACTTGAAGTTTTATGTGGAACACAATCATCAGACTGATATCTCTATCTGATGATTGTTTGGTTTGGTTTGGTTTCTTTGTTTAATGGCATATCAACCTTTGTTGGTTATTTAATGCCAAAGCCATTCTCCAAAAGTGAACGTAATAGCGCGACTGGAGTATGAACTCACTTACTATGATTCCACGTCCATCGCTTTAACCATTACACCACGAGGACACCCCAGTGAAGATTGTGTGTTCCACACAAAACTTCAAGTAATGGATTTTAAGAGTTCATAATTAAAATATTTTAGGTTTTATACCTGCTCTGCCATAATAGCACTGAGAACTTTTTTATGCAAAAAAAGTTTCTTATTTGGATTTCTTTTCTTTGTTCTCTTTAATATATATCTCATCAAGTCATGCTGACAGCATAGAGTTCCCTGACTACCTCTCAACATCCATTCCTATCGTTAATCGCTCCTGACAGAATTCTTTTTTAAATTCTAGTTTATTTCATTCATTTAAAAAAAAAAGTTCAATTTTCTTTCATTAAAAAATAACTTATAAATTTTACTCTAATTTAAATAGCAAAACATATTCAAGAAAAATGCTAAATGACAAAACTATGTAAAAAGCAAATTAAAGACAAAAACAAAAAAAGCTCCCCCTACAAAAAAATAAAAAACAACAACAGTGGAATGAAATGAAGCAATCAATCTGTCAAGTTTACAAACAAAAGTTAACAGATACCTTTCATCTCTTTTTTCCCCCCAGACAGTTTTTTCCCCATTTTTTAAGGTGGGGGAAGTATAAGGAATAGAGAGAGTTGAATCAAGTATTAGGTAAAATGGAACAAGCATTGAACCATTTTTGTTATTTCCGCTTTTGCTGTAATTCTTCCAATAGAGAACCAAATACACAGATGGCCGGAGATGAAGGATTTGGTAAAAACACCAAAGATGGAAGTGAGTTGGCAGCAGAGTGGGTGGAAGGTATGACTACTAATTGGTCAGAGACAGAAAAAAGAAAACTTTTAAAAAGAATAAATAAAAATCTTCACCAGATATAAGAAGCTAATAATTGACCACAGCAAAAGACTCATCATAAAGGCCATGGTAGGACTAATTAGGGCACCTGCCAATATGGCATGATTAAAAGCTGAGTGAGAATTAAGGAAACTCTTCGTCTTTGAAGTAGAAGAAATAATGACCAATTTGTTGGCACTTAGTTCTTCATTTCCCTAATCTGGTAATGACAGCACAACAGTCGACACAAGGACAGTTGGCAATGTTGATACCATGTTCTAATATCCCATGATTCCATCCTCCTATCCCAGCAGGTGGGAAAGAAAATAAAGGTGATGAATAGAGCAGAAAAAAAAAATCAAAATTCAAAAAGATAGTGAAGATGTTTTTATTTTCTATTTTTTTAAAAGTTTCTACAAACAAAATTACATAAAAGCAAAAATATTAATACATATTTAAAAAAAGTAAGAAAAAAACTAAAGCGAAGTTTAAAAAAATAGCAAAAGGAAATGCAGAAAAAATATAATACTGAGATAGAAAGAAAAAACATTTCATTTGTACAGAAGATTCAATAATAATGTTTGTTTCACTCCCCTCCCCCATCTAAGATCTCTATATGAAAGAGTCATACTGATCATTAGCAAGAAGAGGGCTTTAAATGATCAGGGAAGAGGATAGACTGGAATTATAAAGTAAAAAAAAAAAAAAAAAGAAAAAGAAAAAAAGGAGGCTATCATGTGATGCAAGATAAACACTATGAAGACAAGTGAATTTAGAGTGATTTATGGCCACATCTTTGGGTTTAATAAAAGAGACAGTATTGGCATAATGAAAGAGACAAACCAAAGTATGGCAAGAAAGAATATGACCAACAAATGCACCCAACCCCTCCAAAAACAAAAAAACCCTAAAACACAAACAGCAGCAAAAAAAAAAAAAAAAAAAAAAATTAGTCAGTGTTTGTTGTTGTTTACTTTGAAGTGACACATTCACCAAGAGCTTCACAAACA